>APFE030862334.1:137760-238115 GCA_000404065.3 Pinus taeda
ATTTTTTAATGCATTAAAAAATTCGACAGATGAGATTAAGAGATGTCTTGATCCTCATCGACGGTCGAGATCGTTTTGTCATGGATCACTCAAACTAGCCGTTGGGATTTTCTCTTTTAAATAGGGTGCTAGGGGTCATTTGAAAGAAGGAGATATTGGATCTGAGTTTTGGCTGAAGAAGCTCTCTTGTAAATATTTTCTAGTGCTAATAAAGAAGACTTTGGGGTCAAAATCTTGCTGGTGTTACTCTCTTCAAGTTCTGTGAGCTATTTTGTTTTCTGCATATTTTAATTTTCAACCATTAATAGCAGCTTAATGAAGAGTATTGTTGAGCATAGGTATCTTGTTCACATGCTAGGGTTTGAATGGTGTTAGGGTTTCTGAAGTAATGGCAGGTATCTCTATTGCAACGGAGATCTAGTACTATTTGTTCTCTCTTTATTGATGGTTAAAGTGAGTTGTGCAGGAATATCTTGTTGAAGGAGATTAGTGGGCGTTTGGGGAAGTTCTCGGCTGAACCAGCCAACTCCCACAAGCATTTTTTGCAGAGCCCAGCTGGTTTTGATCCTGGGTTAATCATTCAGTTTGTTTTATTTTTTGCATGAGAGATTTTCTAAAGCATTTCATTAATAATCTGAAGTTTTTCTAAAAACATTTGATGATAACTGACAAATCTAGCTGTTGCAGAGTCACAAAACTGTAAATAATTTTTGCTTGTTGTTAGGGTTTTATTTATTTTTATTGTTCCCAGGTTTTGGTTGTTGCCTGTTTCATTGTTTTCAGGTCACAGGTGTTGATGGTTGAGAAATTTTCAGGGTTTATCAGAGCTGTCTTTTGTCTCAGGGTTTCATCCTCCTGTTCTCCACGTGATTTACTTGGCATACCCCCACCCGCTCAGCTGCTGTCATGTAACCTCAAAGCCTGCACACAGCTGCATTTCATTTTCCTTTCAACCTTCAATCTGCCGCACCCGCACGCAAAATAAATAGCAATAAACGGTATTCCTTTTCTGTTTGCATCCATCTTCCTGCCATCGAGCTTCATCTCCAGCACACTAAATTGCAAAGTACATGAAACCAAATCGATTTTGTTGATATACATGAGCGTGGGCATCAAAACGATTTTAAAAAAATCTTCTGGATATGTAAACGAGTTTCCCTCTCAACTGTTGGCAATCTTCAAATCAAAACATCGTTCTTCTCTGCTGCCGTCCTGTGCAAACCCTTTGAGACACTCCTGAATCCGTTGTCACGTCTGCAAAAGCTTCACACAATTTCGGCGTAGGGTTTTCTGTTGGTTCCACGCGGGCATCAAATCAGATGTGCGGCTTCATCCCTGCACTTTCCGCCATCTACAGCAGCAAAATGAACGATTGATCTCATCATTCCTGCATTTGTAAAGCTTGGGAGCGCACAGCAAAATCACGATTTTAGTGAGCACGAATCAGGGAGTGTCCAGCAGTTCACGCGCAAGTAAAATTCTTCCGTCTCAGGTTAATCTTCTACGTGAACCACGGTAAGATTTCTCACGTTGACTTTTTTTATTGTGTATAAGTTCTGCCACAAATCGAAATTTTCCATATCATTTGGTCTCAATTCGACGTAGCAGGAAAATCGATTTTTTTTTTTGGGGTTCAATTTTCGGTTTAAGCGTATGCATAGTTTAGCGTAGACGTAGTTCCATTTTCAATTTCGATTTTGGTTTATGTTTCAAACGCTTCAGATTTATGCATTATTTTAATTGCGTTTAGGTTTAGTTTTCTTTTATTAGTTTTCATTTGTTATGTTTTAGTCTTGTTTTAGTATTGCTTTTAAATATAAACGTCAAGAAATTTCAAATAAAAAAAAAAAGCGAAAAGCGTTTTAGGGATTTTGCTTTAGGGTTTTAGATTTTTCATTTTATTTAATTTAGTTTTAGTATAGATTAAAAAAATAGATTTTTTTAATTTTTTTTTAAATTGTGTTTTAAAAAATAAAAAATATAAAAAATCATAAAATATATTTCTTTAGATTAGATTTTTTAAATTTTGTTCTCGTTCAGATTTTTTTTTTAATTTTTATTTTTGTCAGAAAAGCATAAAAAGGAATCGTGGAAATATTTTTTGCGAATTAAAGTCTTAGCCTGGAAGTTTTTTGCATTTAAGTTTTGATGTGGGATGAATGTTTACCTTTATGAGATTTGGCATGCTTAATATAATATCTGTTTGATGTGCAAATTTACATGGTTATATCTTTCAGAGTCTATTTCTTTTTTAAATTGCCAGAGCATTGTTAAAAGCATTGTGAATTTACTGATATCCTGCATTTTTTCGAAGTTATTTGATGTTAAATGATTGTTGTGCACAGTTTACATTTTTGCAACATCTGTTAAGTGATCGTTTTGACACCAAACCCATAAGGCACTGGTCCATTAAATTAAACAAATCTATTAAGTGCTTTCGTCCTTTCGTGTCTCCCAAACCAACTGATTCACAGTTGGTTTTCCACTTTCCTACAGGGTCTACCCCCCTTAGCCGCGGGAGACAGGCTTAAACGGAGGGATCAAGGATCAGAGTGACAGCCCCCAGTCTGAGCGTTGTCGTGACAATCTGTGCGACAACAGGCGTCATATAGTCACGCATATAGCTGGCAAAGGTACTTCCAAGCAAATGTGGGATGCTCGTGCCATGTTATATCAGGATACTTCCGAGAAGCGGAAGATGTGCCTCGAGGAGAAGTTGAAGTTCATCTAGATGCAGAAGGGGGAAGACATAGACCCCTTCCTCACCAGGACTTAGGAGATCCGGGACCAGTTGCCAACTGTTGGGGCAGCGCCTCAACCTACAGAGCTAGTGAGATTGGCACCCAATAGTGTCTCCGAGGACTGGCAGGTCTTTGTCCAAAGCATATCGGGCATAGACAAGTTACCAAAGTGGGACAGGATGTGGGCTGACTTGCAGAAGGAGGAATTGAGGCGGACTCTTCTAAAGAGCTCCATTAGTGGCAGCAATAGCAAACAGAAGCAGGTGGAGGAGGAGATTGTAGCCCTCGCATCTAAGGGCCCTAGTCAAGGACAGGGGGAGCAGAGGAAAAAGAAGGACTTGTCAAAGGTCAAGTGCTTCGGGTTTGGTGAGCTCTGTCATTACAGTATCCAGTGTCCTCTCAGGAACAAGGACAACGAGGAGAAGTAGGACTAGCAGGCAGCTTCAGCAGAGATCGAGAAGGCTTCCTCCAGGCTGGAGAAAGACTTCGCCATGTTTTCTAATATATCTCCAGGAGTGAGGTGGGGAGACTTGGTGTTGTAGCCTCAAAGCACTACAATTGGGCAGGGTCCTTGAGGAGTCCACCTCATGGATCATTACATGGCTACGGGGCCCATAGTATTCAATGGCATGATGTATCAGTGGCAGTTGATGCAGTCAGTACTGAGTGACAATTGCAGAGACTAGTAGCAGTCAGCTGCTGAGGAGCGCAGTGCAGAGTTGGCAGTAATGCAGTTGGCACAGTGTAGAGTGAGCCGCAATGCAAAGTCTTCAATGGACAGTGCAGTAGCTAGTAGCAGTCAAAGACTCGAGAGACAGATGCATCATACTTAACACAACTAATTCAGTATTTTGGATGTTTTTCAGTTGCAGATGTTGTAGTTGCAACAGCAACAGCTGAGAGGGAGTTGCAGTGCAGATGCAGTGTTGGTAGCAGTATGGTAATGTCAGCAGCAGCATAGATGCAGCGTATATCAGAGTTGCACAGTGGTTGGTGGGCAACAACAGCCAGACATCAGTAGTGTCACAAGAGATGATGTACAGACAAGGTGTTGTGGCAGAATGTGCAACACTAGAACACATTCCTCGCTAAGAGGGACAGTTAGTTTTTGTACCATTGGATGTGTTCTAGCCATGAAATTTGGTGGAGAGGCTAGAATACATGATATCTCCAAAATCCATAAATCTTTTCTGGAAATTCTTCCTAGAAATGACTTAATTAGATTATTAACCATTTTTTAAATATTTCCTAAGTCTAAATTTATGGAATATGGTTAATTAATTAGTAAGTATTAATTAAGTCAAAGCGAGAATCATCTAGAAATTCACATGGATCGATCCAAAGATGATCCTAGCCATCGATTATGTTTTAATCTTGGTCATTGGTGCTCCAACAGAGGATTATAAGAGGAGGTTGATGTGGTGATGGTGAAGGTACTTCAGCTGTTCGATTTCTTGGCAGATCGATTTCCAGAGTAGCAACAGTCAGTTGCCGAAGAGAGAGCTAGAGATCGAAGTAGTGAGAGGGGCAGAGACAGTGAGGCTAGAGGAGGCCTTCTAGATCCAGAGAGTGCATTTGCAGAGAGGCAGAAGAGCCACATAGAGGTTGACGCTAGGGCAGCTGAGAGGAAGAGATGTCTTTAGTTCCAGACACTGGGAAGGAGTCCCAGAGTCTCGGAGAAGCATCTTTCCAGTCAACAGAAGGCAAAATGACTTCATCAAAGACCAGTCTAAGGCTAGACGTCTAGCAAGGTGCGAAGAGCAGCACAGAGGCTGGCACAGAGGGTCAAAGGTTGAATTTCTGAAGGCTAGTCGTGCCAAGAGTTTGCCTGTGGGGTGAGGAAAATTCCTCACTAGATTTTTTCTTTGTAAGATTGTCAGATTTTGGCATCTAGTTGAATTTAGATTTTCTCACTGTTGCATAATAATAAAACCCTTAGTTGTTCCATTGGTTTTCCCAAGTTGGGTTTTTCCGAGGACTTTTGTACAAAAATAATTATGTTATTTTTATGTGCGTGTTAGCATTTCGCAGTTTCCAGCGCATTATTTTTCCGTAGTATTTTATTTGTGAAGGTTGCAGTGTGATTTATTCAGTATTTTCCAAAATTGTTAAATAAAATTAACAATTAGGAGAATAATTTCCAGTTGTTGCAATAAGAATCCGGTTTTAGAATTTTCACAAGCATAATGACAAGGGAGCATAAGTGTTGACATCGATGATAAAGGGGGAGATCATTGGAAGAAATTGTCATTGATGTCAAAGGGTGAGTGGGCTAGTAATATGATACGTAAGTCAATGAATTTGGATGCAAGACCACTCTAGATTGGCAGTACTCTTCACGTTGTTTCTAACGGTAGGTGCCACGCTAAGTTAGTAACTGTTGGAAAATGTAACTAGTTTCGATCTTCATAATTGTCATTGTACTCATGTCATTATGTATATCTTATGTTACAAGCAAAATAAGAAAGAAAAATATTATTTTTAAGAATGGGTTTCATGCTCCATTTGTATTGGTCAACTAGGTCAAGTATGCATTTCATACTCCTAGGGTTTGTCAAGTCAAAAGAATATTTTTCTTGAGTCAAAAGAGTCTCTATCATTTGTATAAGACCCTATTAGGCAAGTTGTAACATGCAAAAGATATTATTTTTGACTCCAAAAAGTCAAATTGGACCTCCAAGACCAAGTTGGCCCTGCTAGAGCAAGTCGACCCTACCAAAGGAAGTCAACCCAGTTTGAGGCAATTCGACCTCATGAGAAGGCTATATATAGGAAGTTAGTTCGATTCATTTGGACACACTTCTACAGTTCAATCTCAAGCAAAAAATAGAAGGAAAACAAGAGTGAAGAACAAGGAGGCACGAGGAAGTCTAAACAAGAAACAAAAATATGATTTTTTTTAGCCTTATTCTCTCACATGTGTGAAGATTAGGGTTTCTGTCAGAGTTGCAAGGCTGAGAGTTGCAGGCCGAAGTTATAGACCTATTTTGGAGGCCAAAACCTTGACTAGAGCAGACATTGAAAAAGATTTGACTCTCGTTTTCTTTGAAGACCTTGACTTGTTTGAGGAAGGATCTCTTGGAAGGTTGACACGTGTAAGAAAGCTAGGGTTTCTGCTGTCTACTAGGGTCCAAAGTTGCAGATCTGAAATAGAACACCGAAACAAGGATTGGAGCATACTTTCAAAGAGTTGACTTTCATTAACTTTTGTAGACCTTGTCTTGCTTGGAGATCTTTTGGAGGGATGACTTGGTACTTGGAGGAGGTCTTGGCTTTGGCCTTGGGGTCTTGGATTTCTCATTTGAGGAGGTTCTTTATGGGTTTTCCCCTTGGAGTGGTCTTGCCCTAGCTTGGAGCCTACTTCTTGTGTCTATTGTCTTTATTGTTTATGCTCTTGATAATTTTTTGATGAAAAGATCTAATAATGAACAATAAGAAGATAACTAAAGTTAACAAGCAATTATTAAGAATAAGGAGAATTGTTTAAATAAAGGCCCTACTAGATTCTCTAACAAGGTTTTAGAGCTAAGGTGAAGAAAGAGAAGGCAACTTCAAGATCATCATGTTGACATAAGAAGGGATTTCTTGTCAAGGGGAATCATTTGCAAAAGGACACAAGGAAAGAAGAAGAAGACCTATTGATCTATAAGGAAGATTACTACATCAAGCTTTCATTGAAGACCTCATCACCTTAAGAAGGATCAAGCTCTCATTGAAGGAAGGAAGGATACTATCTCTCTTGAAGGCTCTTTGTTGAAATACATCTTTGAAATCTCTTTGAAGGTGTTGAAAACATCAAGATAGTTCAGGACATCTAGAAGAAACACACTTGGTTGACAAGTACCATATTGTCTTTCATGTCTCAATCCACAGATCAAATGACAACACTTTGCAGCTCGTTGGATCAACAAACTTCCTAGCATGGAAGAAGAGGATTGATTTGGTGCTCACAGAAAATGAAGTCATGGAATATTTTCATGGTGAAGTTATTGTACCAGACAAAGAGAAGACTCAAGAGTTAGCAAAATACAAAAAGGTAGAAGTGAGGACACAGGATTATTGTTGAATCCATAAAGGATTGTGTCATTCCCTTTGTTGCTAATTTTAGTACATCTAAAGCTATGTATGATAAGTTGGTGAAATTGTACTCTATAAGTACATCAAGTCAGAAAATATCCTTGAGGAATCAACTATATAGAACAAGGATATCAAAGAATGAAGATGTGGCCACATATCTCATGAAGATCTCACAATTAAAGAACCAACTGCAAGGGCTTGGGGAAGTCATCTCTGATTCAGAGATGATTTGTGTACTAAATGCTTTTCCACTAGAATGGAGCAATTTTGCAACTAGTGTCTACTTAAGAAAGGACACTACTTCCTTTGATGAATTATGGGCTCACTGTGTCTTGGAAAAAACAAGATTGAAGGCAAAGGATGACATCGAATCAAATGAGAAGTCTCAAGCCTTTATTGTAAAATCCAATATGAAGAAGAAAGGGAAGTTTGGAAAGTCCAAAGGAAAACAAGATATGTCCAAGATATAATGCTTTGGATGCAATGAGTATGGACATTTTAAGAGGGATTGTCCAAACAAGGAAAACAACAAAAGGAAGGAAAGGAGTTAAGCTCATATAGCTGAAGAAAAGGGAGAACCTGAGAAGAAGCCAAAAGGAGAAGATCCCAAGGATCTTTATTATGAAGAAAGCTCCATCTCTATCAGGTTCATTTGCAATTTGTCTTTCTTTTATTAGAAAGTAGAAAGTAGAATGCATTGTTACATTCTTTAAAAGAGTCTTGTTTTTTGTAAAGCATGGCATCATAGAAAGAAGCATATGATAGTAGAGGAATGAGAGTCTACATGATCAAATTGCTTTGGAAGAAATCATCTAGTTTATAAGAATAAGAAGATTGAGACCATATTGCACATTATAGTTCATCAAAGCATTTTCTAACATAATGTTAGAGGTAGTCATCTTGCAAAGAAGGATCATCAAGATCCTCCAATAAGAACCATCATTTAGGAAGGTTCTTGGATGAAGCATTATGACTAGTATATATTCCATCTAGTATGGAATCAAAAGTATCGAAGGATGAAGGTATGTAGATGGTCAAGTGGCAGTTTGAAAGGTAGAATTAAAGTCTTTCTCCTCTTATGAAGGAAACTTATCTTCGATAAGGATGAAAGCAAGTCCATTCAAAAGATGTCTAAATGGTTGTATGGAAGCAAAGGTATGCATGTTTTTAAGTAACTCTTCTCTAGAAGGTAGAGTTCATATCTACAAGAATCTTGTAAAAAGAGTTTGTTATAAGAATGTGCTTCGTAAGTCTTTCATGTGGTTATTCAATGCTTGGAAGAAGAAGTTTGGTATGCCTTGGAATAACTAAAGAATAAGACTCTCGCAAAATAGCATGGCATAAATCAACATCAAATATGGTCTCCTGATGAAAGATAGAAAGTTGATAATGACAACTCTAAGGAATATATTGTAGCTTGTTGTTTGTTCCATGGGCACCTTGATTAAAAGTGAAGGCCTCGACAAGGATTCTTGTACAATATGGAGAAAGACCATACGAAAAGATGTTGATCTCAAAGGAAACAAGTAAGCATAATCTGATATTTAGATGAAAGGCCATCATAATGAGGTACTTATGATATTGATGTTCTTGGCATCGGTTACCTAGTTGGTATATAGTCTTGCTACTTGGAAGAATGTTGCAAAAATGACAGTTGAGACAATTGCAACTATTGGTTTTGAACTCAATTCAAAGAACATATGGATTGAGTGGTTGGCTTTGGTAATCTTTGGAGGATTATATGGTCAAGATGTTTACACCATCTTGGGATTGAAAGGTAGCAGTACAAGAAGATAACCTGATGTTCATGTTTTGATAACAATGAAAATCACTTTCATGTTTAGAGGAAGCTATGATTAGCTATACTTTGGTGGGCTCAATATAATGTCTTTAATGATGATGACTAGAGGAAAGTGATATGAAAAGTTGATGCCTTGAACCCTATCAGAAAATTAAAGGAAAGAGGATGGCTCCATAACATCCAAGAGGATAGAAGCTCAATATGATGAGATACAAAAGGAAAAGGAGGAGCCATGCAACTACTACTTGAAGACATCCATGAAGAACTAGTCGCCGATGTATTTATGAAGACAAGCTAAAGAGCTTGTGACTTCCCAACTGAAAGGAAGTAAGAATTCTCCTCTTTGTTTGAGAGGGAGTAAAAAGTCTCCTCAATTGTTTAAAAGGAAGCAAGGATCTATTTCCTAATCAAAAGGGAATGAGGATCTCCTCTCTAGCTAAGAGGGAGTGATGTTGGACATCATATTCTCCATGTGCCAAGCACTAGACCATGACTACTAGACATATGTCTTAGTGAAGACACTAGGAGGAAGAATGGAGGATTGAATAAGCATCTATGATTGATATTCCTTGAGGATAAAGAATCCAAGATAGGAAGTGGACCGACACTCTTTGAGGATTGGACAGGTATCCAAGATAAGAGTGTTGATTTCAGTAGCATCAGATGTATTTTAGCCTTTAAACTTTGCAGAGAGGCCAAGACACATGCATTCTCCAATACCCAGAAATCGTTTGGGAAAATTCCACCTAGAGATTATTTAATTAAAATAATTAACTTTTTAAAATGGTTCCCTAAGTCTAAACTTAGGAAATCTAGTTAATTAAAGGGTATTAATTAAATCAGGTGTGAATCTTCTAGAAGAAGACGATGATCAACTCCCAGTTAATCTTAGGTATCGATTATGTTTTGATCTTGGCCATTGGAGCTCCAACGAGATATTATAAGGAGTTCAATGGGCACTTGGAGAACATATTGAATGAGAGATCAAAGATCGAATTTCTCAAGAGTAGCAGCGTTGAGTTGCCAGAATGAGATCGAGTGATCTTCTTGCAGTGAGGAGCAGGAATAGTAGTCCAAAGGAGAGTTTTCCAGACAGA
Source organism: Pinus taeda (assembly GCA_000404065.3). Classification (NCBI taxonomy): domain Eukaryota; kingdom Viridiplantae; phylum Streptophyta; class Pinopsida; order Pinales; family Pinaceae; genus Pinus; species Pinus taeda. The sequence goes on from APFE030862334.1 coordinate 147,477, forward strand.
GAGTGCAAGGCAGAGAAGCCATAGAGAAATTCAGAGAGGCAGCGCAATGCTACGCAAAGCTTCAGAGGGAGTTTGAAATTCAGCTAGAAGAGTCGAGATCTAGTGCCAGAAGTCGGGGTGTGAGACCAAAGGGCTAGAGGGTCGAATTTCCAAATAGTAGGAGATTAGAATAGGAGGTGACGCAGAGCCCAGCAAGTGTGATGCAGAGCTGTGTAGGATTGACGCAGAAGTTGCGCAGAGACAACATGGGGCCATCCAACCAGCCCCTGATCAGTGTCGGATCTCCCAAATCGGTGTGAGATTTTTCTCACTAACTCTTTGTCAACATTTCTCTGTATCAGATATCTAGTTTGGGCATCCAACGCTTTGTACTCATATTTACTACTGCATAATAATTAAAACCCTCAGCTGCTGCACCGGTTTTCCCACATTGGGTTTTTCCAGGGACATTGTCCAAAAACAACTATGTATATGTGTGTGTTTATTTCTCTCGAGTGCACAATTTAGTTTCCGAAGTATTTTATTTTGAGTAGGTTGCAATGTATGTATTTCATTATTTTCCGTAGAAAACTGCAAGTAACTTGTTCAAGTAATTTAACAAGTAGGAGAAATATTATCAGTTTGCTGCAGTAGGTATCGGGTAACCGATTTTTCACATGGTATCAGAGCACAGATCGTAAGAAAAAGAGCTCAGTTGCAGACAGAAGAGGGACTTCGAAAACACTACGTAGGCAGAATTTCGAAACCCCAGAGGCAGCACAGACCTTGGGCAAAGGAGATTGAAGTTTTGAGATCTATTTCTCTAAGTGAGCCAATAGAGAAATTCAATTCTCCAAATCGAAGCTTTCCAGAGGCAGAAGGGAGTAGCGCAGTTTCCTTGCAGAGCAAATCTTCAGCTGGGACACAATTATTTTGCAACAGTTGCTAGCAAAATAGCGTCCGATGGAGAGACTAGCACATACTGAGGGAATTTCTTCCTGAGAGGACTTTTCGCCAAGAAGTTCAAATTTTCTTAGTAGAGCAACAGTAGCTGTGTGCGAGATTTCTCACTCCAGAAGGGAGTGCGAATAGTTGGCTAGCAACTGCGCAAAAGTGAAGAGGAAGCAATTCGACTTTTTTAGAAAGATGGCATCAGCTGGGTTGAGAGATCAAGATCAGTTGGACAGAGCCTCCAACGGTGTGATCTGGAAGGCTAGAATTTCTTGCCTTCTATATGAGCATGATCTCAAAACTTATGTCAATGGTGTGGTAGTTGTACAATGTACCTGCCGATGCAGATCCGTTCAAGAAGTACAAGGCTGAGATGGTGAAGACTAAGAGGATCATTCTCGATGGGGTTCGAGATCATGTAGTATCCAATATAGCCGGCAAGGATACTGCTAGGCAAATGTGGGTAGCCTTAGCTACACTATACAAAGGATCTTCCGAACAGCGGAGGATGTACTTAAGAAGAGAAGTTGAGATGCACAAGGATGCAAAAAGGGGAGCGCATGGACACCTTCCTTACAAGGCTTTAGGATGCCCGAGACCAACTGGCTTCAGTAGGATCAACACCCCAACCCTCAAAGTTTGCATGATTAGCACTGAATAGCATTTCTAAAGATTGGCAAACCTTCGTCCAAAGCATCCTAGGCAGAGAGAAACTACCAGATTGGGAACATGTATGGGCCGATCTGCAGCAAGAGGAAATGAGGCAGTGGCACTAGTAGCACTAGTAGCTGAGATGCACGAGCATGTAGAAAGAAGGACAAGGAGGAGAAGCAGGATCAGCAAGTTGCATCCCCATAGAGATAAACAGGTTGTCCTTTAGACTGGAGGAAGAATTTGCCATGATTACTGAGATGCCTCCAAGGATGAGGTGGGGCGATCTGGAGATGTAACCCCAGAGAGCTATAGGATGGGCGGGATTCTTGAGAAGGTCCAACTCATGAATCAGTACCTTGCTACGGGAGCCCAAGACATGCAGTAGCAGAATGGACCAGTGGCAGATGGTGCAGTCAAGTGCCAGAGTGGCAGATGCAGTAGCTAGTAGCAAGTCAGAGACTAAGCAGCGCAAAGCAGAGTTGGCAACAGTGCAATTGGCACAGTGCAAAGTCAACAACAGCATAGAGGCTTCAGTGACAACGTAGAGGCTAGCATCAATCAGAACTCGGATGACAGATGTATCATACTAACCACAATTGGTTCAGTATTTTGAATGCTTTTCTATTGCAGATGTTGCAGATCATGTAGTATCCCATATAGCCGACAAGAATATTTCTAGGCAGATGTGGGTAGCCTTAGCTACGATATATGAAGGATCTTCCGAGCAGCGGAAGATTACTTAAGAGGAGAAGCTGAGATGCACGAGGATGCAGAAAGGGGAGCGCATGGACACCTTCCTTACAAGGCTTCAGGATGCCCAAGACCAGCTAGCTTCAGTAGGATCAACACCCCAACCCTTAGAGTTTGTATGATTAGCGTTGAATAGCATTTCTGAAGATTGGCAAATCTTCGTCCAAAGCATCCTAGGTAGAGAGAAACTGCCAAATTGGGAACGTGTATGGGTCGATCTACAACAGGAGGAAATGAGGCATGATCTGGTGAAGGCCAGTGGCACTAGTAGCAATGGGGCGAAAGCAATGAAGGAAGAGGAGGACGTGGTCCTTGCATCAAAGGGATAGCAGGAGCAGCACAGAAGAAAGAAGGACATTTCGAAGATCAAGTGCTTCAGGAGTGGCGAGTTGGGCCACTACAACACTTAGTGTCCTCTTAGAAAGAAGGACAAGGAGGAGAAGCAAGATCAGCAAGTTGCATCCCCACAGAGATAAACAGGTTTTCCTCTAGATTGGAGGAAGAATTTGCCATGATTACTGAAATGCCTCCAAGGGTGAGGTGGGGCGATCTAAGGATGTAGCCCCAGAGAGCTACAGAATGGGCAGGATTCTTGAGGAGGTCCACCTCATGAATCAGTAACTTGATACGGGAGCCCAAGACATGCAATAGTAGGATGGACCAGTGGCAGATGGTGCAGTCAAGTGCCAGAGTGGCAAATGTAGTAGCTAGTAGCAAGTCAGAGACTAAGCAGCGCAGAGCAGAGTCAGCAATAATGCAATTGGCACAGTGCAGAGTCAACAACAGCATAGAGACTTCAGTGACAACGTAGAGGCTAGAAGCAATCAGAACTCAAACAACAGATGTATCATACTGACCATAATTGGTTTAGTATTTTGGATGCTTTTCCATTGCAGATGTTTCAAATTGCAGCAACAGTAAATGGAGAGGGTTGCACTGCAAATGCAGTGTTGGCAGCAGTTACGCAGGGCTGACAGCAGCACAGATATAGCTCATATCCAAGTTGCGCAGTAGTTGGTGGGTTGAGAGCCAGACATCAACGACGCAACAAGAGATGGTGCAAAGATAGAGTGATGCTTCAGTGGGTTGCAACACTAGAGCACATTCTTCGCTAAGAGGGAGTGTTTATTTCTGTAGCTTTGGATGTAATCTAGCCTTGAAACTTTGTAGAGAGGCTAAGACACATGCATTCTCCAATACCCAGAAATCGTTTGAGAAAATTCCACCTAGAAATGATTTAATTAAAATAATTGACTTTTTTAAATGGTTCCCTAAGTCTAAACTTAGGAAATCTAGTTAATTAAAGGGTATTAATTAAATCAGGTGTGAATCTTCTAGAAGAAGACGAGGATAAATCCCCAGTTAATCTTAGCCGTCAATTATGTTTTAATCTTGGCCATTGGAGCTCTAACGAGAGATTATAAGAAGTTCGTTGGGCAATTGGAGAACATATCGAATGAGAGATCATAGATTGAATTTCTCAAGAGTAGCAGCGTTGAGCTGTCAGAGTGAGATCAAGTGATCTTCTTGCAATGAGGGGCAAGGATAGTAGTCCGAAGGAGAGTTTTCCAAATTCGGAGAGTGCAAGGCAGAGAAGGCATAGAGCAGTTCAGAGAGGCAGTGCAGAGCTTCAAAAGGAGTTCGAAATTCAACTAGGAGAGTTGAGATCTAGTGCCAGAAGTTGGGGTGTGAGACTAAAGAGCCAAAGGTCGAATTTCCAGGCAGTGGGAGATCAGAAGAGGAGGTGACACAGAGCCTAGCAAGTGTGATGCAGAGCTGCATAGGATTGATGCAGAAGCTGCGCAGAGACAATGTGGGGCCAGCCAGCCAACCCCTGATCAATGTCTGATCTCCCATATCAGTGTGAGATTTTTCTCACTAACTCTTTGCCAGCATTTCTCTATATCGGATAGCCAGTTTAGGCATCCAACGATTTGTACTCAGATTTACTACTGCATAATAATTAAAACCCTTAGTTGCTGCACAGATTTTCCCACGTTGGGTTTTTCCGGGGACATTGTCCAAAAATAATTGTGTATATGTGTATGTTTATTTCTCTCCAGTGCAATATTTAGTTTCCGCAGTATTTTATTTTGTGTAGGTTGTAGTGTATGTATTTCAGTATTTTCCGTAGAAAACTACAAGTAACTTGTTCAAGTAATTTAACAAGAGAAATATTATTAGTTTGCTACAGTATGAATTGGGTATTTCACGTAAAGCCTCCCAACATTATGTTATGATATAAATAGAGCGTGTCAAGTTAAGGCCTTACTATGTTGACAATGTTGGTTATGATGTTGATGCTTAAAAATGTTTTATCAATCTGACTCTTCTTATGAGAACTCTTCAATTTGAGAATATCCTTGTACTAGTTATACAATTATGAATACCTCCCTAGTTAAGAGGGAGTGTTGGAAATTGTAACTAGTTTCAGTCTTCATAATTGTCATTGTACTCATGTCTATATCTTATGTTACAAGCAAAAGAAGAAAGAAAATATTATTTTCAAGCATGGGTTTCATGCTCCATTTGTATTGGTCAACTAGGTCAAGCATGCATTTCATGCTCCTAGGATTTTTCAAGTCGAAAGAATATTTTTCTTGGGTCAAAAGAGTCTTTATCATTTGTATAAGACCCTATTGGGCAAGTTGTAACATGTAAAAGATATTATTTTTTAGTCTAGAAAGTTAAATTGGACCTCCAAGAGGAAGTCGGCCCAATTTGAGGTAATTCGATCTCATGAGAAGGCTATATAAAGGAAGGAAGTATGATTAATTTGGACACACTTTTGCAGTTTGATCTCAAGAAAAGAAAAAGGAAAACAAGAGCGAAGAACAAGGAGGCAAGAGGAAGTCTAAACAAGAAACAAAAATCTGATTTTTTTTAGCCTTATTCTCTCACACGTGCAAAGATTAGGGTTTTTGTTAGAGTTGCAGGGCCGAGAGTGGCAGGCCAAAGTTGCAGACCTGCCTTGGAGGCTGAAACCTTGACTAGAGCATACCTTGAAGAAGATTTGACTCTCATTGACTTTGAAGACCTTGACTTGTTTGAGGAAGGATCTCTTGGAAGGTTGACACGTGCAAGAAAGCTAGGGTTTCTACTGTCTACTAGGGACCATACTTGCAGGTCTGAAATAAAAGGCCGAAACAAGGATTGGAGCAAACTTTGAAAGAGTTGACTTTCGTTCACTTTTGTAGACCTTGTCTTGCCTGGAGAAGATCTTTTGGAGCGCTGACTTCGTACTTGGAGGAGGTCTTGGCTTTGGTCTTGGGGTTTTGGATTTCCCATTTCTATAAGAGAAGAGATTCTTTCTGGGTTTTCCCCTTGCAGAGGTTTTGCCCTGGCTTGGAGCCTACTTCTCGTGTCTATTGTCTTTATTGTTTATGCTCTTGATAATTGTTTGATAAAAAGATCTAATAAAGAGAAATAAGAAGATAACTAAAGTTCACAGGAAATTATTAAGGATAAGGAGAATTGTTGAAATAGCTGCTCTACTAGATTCTCCAATAGTAACTACTCATAGTTGAGGAGATATGCCTTCTCAAAGTTGAATCCCTGAATTTGTGGTCATGGTGCCCCAAAATGAATGATGTTTTTGGTCCAATATTTTTGGCTTATAAATAAAATGAAAAACATATTGAAGTTTGATGGAACTATATGGCTCATGGCTATTACAAACCATTGATGAATCAGCCCTCAAAATGAGAAATATCCCTTGTCAAATCGGCTACCAAAGTAGGATTAAAGTCTGCCCTCAAAAGCATGATGTATAATGTTGCAAATGCAAGTTGGCTTCTCAAGAAAATTTGAATTTATAGGACAGGTCAGCTCCTTCTTTAAGGGCAAGTCGGCCCCCTTTCATGCCCCTTTATTTTGTATATATAGGTTATTCATCAAACCTCCAAAATTACAATTCATCAGACTTTATCTTGTGACTTCGTCTGATATTTCTAGGACTGCGTAATCATGCAAATCAGAGTAGGCCGAGTTTTCCAAGGGGAATTTTGGGTTTAATTCTTATATCTTTCTATGGTGGCTTTTCGCTGGACAGAGGTCATCATTCTGAGGCAGATTTTAGACCTGTTTTGAGGGCCTTATTTGAGGAATTTTGGTTGCTTCTGAGGCTGAAATTCGGCCCCCCCCTAAGGCCAATTTCTGAGGTTGTTTGAAGCTTGTTTCGACCCTTTTCTGAGGCCTGTTTCGGACCTCTCTGAGACAGCTCCAAGGCTGAACCTGAAACCATTTCTAGGCTGTACATTGGCTGCTCCTAAGGCATAATTTTTGGTCCCTTTCTAAGCCGGTTCAAAATCCTAATTCAGACCTATCTGAGGCAGGGTTAAAGGCATTGTCTGAGGTCATTTTCGGCCCCTTTCTAAGATAGGCAAACCGTCTGATCAGAGGCAAATTTCTGGCATACTTCGGCCCTCCTGAGGCACATCTTGAAGAATATTAGGGATGTTTAAGAAGCAGGATTGGGGCAGAATATGAGGTCAAATTCAAGGCACTTATGAGGCTAAGTTTAATGTGTTATTAGTGACAGCTGAAGGGAAATCAGTGGCAACAGAAGGCAAAAGTTTATGTTCATCCCTTTCTATGGTATGACTCCTTTCTAAGGAATGAAGCAGATCCTTATTCTTGTTTAATTGTTGAATCCTTGTGTAAGAACAGCCTGAAGGTTACCTGTTCATGTTTGAGGCCAAATTTGAGCACCATTGTATATAATCTATGATTTGAGCATGCATTGACAGAGACAACAGTATCTGTAAGTGGGTCGCTATCCCTGGTACAGGAGCCCAAATGTTTTTATTCTATCTTTTGTTATTAGGGTGGCAAGGTGTTGCTAGGCAAGGAAGTTGTAGCTTCCTTCAAAAGGTTGTCGCTTCCTTCCAGTGGGAGCTGGTAAACCAGGGGTTGTAGCTGGCAAAGCTGGAAGTTGTAGCTTCCTTTCAAGATATAAATAAATTGTTAATACATGTCTTGTGTACTTTTGATATGATATGATTGGTTAATGCTCTGTGATACTAAATTGTAAGAAAAAGTGAAACACTGATTCACCTCCACCTCTCAGTGTTTCCAACAATTTGGAAGTATCATGGATAAATTAAATGAATGTCTCTTGACGATCTTGACAGGTCACGAACCTTTAACTCATATTTGCAGATCAGAAAGAAGAATCTGAATTATTAAATGGAAACAAACTAAATATGGAAAACAAGAATATTGAGTTTAAAAATAAATATATGAACAGTTGAATCTCTTCCATCCGTTTGTTCTCATCTCTTCTAGTTTTTTGGACAAACTAGCCCAGAAAACCAGATCTAAACCATTAGATGGATCATCAACAGCAATATTTTTGGTTGACAAAAGATTACGTCTGAAGTATAGTTGCTGAGAAACAGAAAGCCTTAATGTCCTACAATTGAGGGAATTTGCAAAGCACCAGAAAGTGCCTTCAAGATGTGAAACTTAAATGTAAAGAAAAATCAGTTTGTTGTGATAATCCATATTCATGAAGATGAGAACAAAAGATCAAAGCAAAAAATTCAGAAAAAAAAAATATACTTTGCATATGTGAAGGACATGTGGTAAGGAAGATGAACTAGGTATTGGATGGGCATTTTAAATATAGATGAATAATACCAAGCAGGGTAGTCAAACTGACTCCAATATCATGCCAAGAAACAGCATGGAAGAGATCACCAATATAGATGGTCTAGAGTGAGAATGCAATTAACACAACTTTATCCCGTCCTCATTAAGGAGAAGAAAGTATTGCAATGTAGGGAGAGGCAGCAAACATTAGTAAGACGAAATCCCTCATTAAGTTCAGCATATTTCAGCTCTTGATTATGATGTTAAGAGAGTGTGATGGGGTTTCCAATACCATTTGGAACTGAGACATGCTCTGTTGGCCACGACTGAGGACTTAAGTACTCAGTTGCAGAAGGTGCAACATGTAGCAGGTAGATGTTCATTTCTAACCTTGCTACAAAGCCTGTATAAATTTCTGTCTTGTTCTGAGAACTTTATTCTGCACCCTTTTCATCAAAAATTGGAAAGGGAAAATGTTTTGTTAAGTTGGATACAGTTCACAATATGCATTTGCCACAATTATAAACTCATCATAATTATGCCATGTGTTTGGAATCTGGATGGGATGCATATGGCTGGTTCTTGAGTTTCAATTTATAATAATTAAGCTATATGCTGGTAAGAAGGCATTTACCAACTTGTCTAAGAAACTGAGTTCCCGGTGAGATGAAGAAACAAGTTCAAAGAACCTATGGCTAAGTCTAGAGGGTCAAGATGATCCTAGATATGCTCAAATATATTCTAAACACATGCTACCTTTAATTTAATGACTACTGTTATAAGTTAGGGTTTGTAATAAAGACAATTTACAACATGTAAAATTTATGACAACAATAGAAAAACAACATATAACCTAAGTCACTGGACACACACCCCCCTCACGTGTCGTGAATCTTGCGTGTTCGACACAATTCAAGCTTGACACATGTCTGACATGAGCCCCACTGGTGTCCTGAAATTTGGACAGATATCCTGCAAAAAAACATCCTGAAATTTATTTATTGTCTCATTCTCATGCAATTCAGTCACAATTTTGGAGCTCTTGAAGGTTCTAAAGTGTAGCTAAGGGCAATGAAGCAATGTTAGAAGGGATTCTATGTGTTGGGAAGTGGATTTGTCCAAGCCCTACTAATGCTATCAATGGTAATGTTAAATTCTTAAAGTAAAAGGAACATCCTTGTACTTATATTTTTAACATTACCACGAAATGACTCAGGATGTTTGAAAGTGGTTTCAACCTCATCGGATTTCATATGGAGAAAGTAGAATTTTAGATCCCACTCAAAATCCAACAAGCTTATCTGTTTTAAAGATTTCTGGATTGGGGGGATTACAACATTTCCATTGCAGTTTGTCATGTATGAAGGGTACGGAATGTGAAAATTTCTGAATTTAACACATCAAAAATCCCTACTGCTATTTCTCGTTTATTATCTCCTACTTGTTCTTTACATTAACAAGTTATTTAATCATATAAACATCGAAATAAACACAATAGCAACCTTCACAAATATACAAATCATCAACTGAAATACACTGAGACAACACAAGGGACACCATTATTTTTGGAAAATCGTCCTCGGAAAAACCCAATGCAGGAAAACCGGTGCAGAAAATATGAGGTTTTTATTATTATGCAGTTTTCTGAATACAACTAGGGTGTCAGAAATGGCTCACCCTTCAGAGATTTTCCTTGGCAGAGATACCTTGCTCCGGAGATAGACATTTCGGCTAAGCACCAACTAGATGATGATTCCCACAATCACTTCGATTGTTCCTCAACTGGACAACGAAAGCTACTCCAAGCTTCTCTTTGGAACTGCATCACCCTCTATGGCTCTGCATCTGCCTCTCAGTGCTCAGTCTGCCCCACGAAAACACCACAGCGCAACTCTTTCTGCCCAGCCTCTACGTCTGACTACGTCAGTTTCTCAGCGTCTTACGTCCCCAGCGCTGGCCCTCCAAACCTTTGCATCAGCTTTGGCTACCTCTACGTCAGCCCAGGCTTTACGCTATCTCTTCAACACTATCTATGTCTCTCTGCTATGTATTCTCAACCTTTTGCCAAGCTGCCCCTCGCTGCAACAGATCACTAACTCAATTTCTCAGCAAACCCTGCCCCAGAAAATTGAATTGACTGATCAACTTGGTGTATCTCTCCAACTGACCCTCAAGCCTCCTCTTACACTTTTTATGTTGACGATCCAACGGCCGAGATTAAGTCCCTAATCAACGACTAAGATTAGATTTGGCTTGATCCTCGTTATTTAGAACTTTCTCACCCATATTATATTAATACACATTGATATTTTAATTTTCCTAAGTTTAGACTTAGGGTCTCATTAAAAATATTAATTATTTTAATATCTCTCCATCTGGGTGGAATTTCTCCAAACGATTTCTGGGTCTTGGATATCTCATGTGCCTTAGCCTCTCCGCGAATTTTCATGGCTAGAGCACATCCGATGCTACCAAAAATCAACACTCCCTCTTAGCGAGGAATGTGCTCTAGTAATGTTTCACCATAGAAACATCACACTAATCTTCCGCATCAATACATGTGTTGATGCTTGGCCTGCTGCCTCACATCCCCTACACTGCTGCTTCCAGTACTGCTACCCATGACACTGCCACTGCCACTACTACATCTATACTGCAACTCTCTCTCAACATGCTACATCATGTTGCCCATAGCACTACCACTGCTAACTGCTACATTGCAACTAAGTTACCGAGAAGTAAGTAACTGACTTCACCCAAATACTGACATCCTGGTCAGTCTGGAAGCCTCGTGATGCTGAAGCTACCTCTGCTGCTATCCTCGGCTGCCACTACGCTGCTACAAACACCTTTGTGCCTCTCACACCACTGCAGCCTTTGTTGCGCTGCTACAAAGTTCTACACTCTAGCACTTCCTTGCCACTCCACCACACTTTGCTCCACCCGACACCTGTCATCATGCTACTGTCGTTAAGGGCTCCCGTAGTTGGATGTGATCCAAGAGTTTGGGAACCTCAAGGATCCTACCCCTAGTATGTAGTACTCCTGACTAGCAACTCAATGTCTCCCCACCTCTTGTCTAGAGGCACATGAGCACTCATGGCACAATCATCATCAGTCTTGACCTCTTTCTCCGCCTTAGCTAGAGTTGCCTTTGAATCGAAAGCTTCTCCCTTATCTTTCTTCCTGGGGCACTGAGATGAATAATGTCCCAGCTCCCCATAGTTGAAGCACTTGACCTTGGAGATGTCCTTCTTCTTCCTCTTCTGAACCCCTTGTTGTCCCGCACATGCTGGAGCTGCATCCTCCTCCTCCTCTTTCTTGACTCGAACTCCCTTACCACCACTACTCGCTTTGGTCAACCTTCTGATCTCTTCCTATCGAAGCGCTACCCACATCTCCTCCTTACTAGGGAGAGTCGCTCTACTGAAGATGCTTCAGACAAACATCTTCCAGTCCTCAGAGACTGCATTTGGAGTAGTCCTGACCATAAACTATGGATCTGGTGTAGACCCCATGGAAGTAAGTTGGTCGCGAATTTCTTGCAACCTAAGGACGAAGTGATCTATCGCCTCTCCTTTCTGCATTTGATATGACCTTAGTTGATTCTCTAGCAGCATCTTCCGCTGCATGGAAGAGCCCTGGTATAAGGTGTTCAAGGCCTCCCACATCTCCCTTGTTGTGTTCTTCTTAGCAATATGTGGTATGACTTGACCCCATCTAGGATCATGCATTTCACCTTCGCCTCAGCCTTCTCATACTTCTCATTAGCAGCTGGGTCAATTGGCATAGCTACAGTTTTCAAAGCATAGTCCTTGATGCGATGTTTATCCAGGATTGTCAAGATCCTAGCCTTCCAAATTACAAAATTGGAAGCCTCGTCCAATCTGTCCTAATCCCTTAATCCATTCACTGCCATCTCTGCTCTGCTTCTAGACTTCCTCTGAGTCTCGACTTCCCTCCTGGAAATCGGCCAACTGTCAAATCACTCCTCTCCAACCCCCCTTTGCTGCTGCAACTCAGATCTAGATTTCTTGGCTAGAAATCCGTCGAGGTAGTGCTTCCCTCTACCTTGGTTATGTCACCTTAGACATTGTTCTGCACAGACAAAAACAACATCCCACCAGCTCCTCAACTCACAATCTACACAGCTGCCTTAGCCCCGACAACTAAAGAAACTGAGCCTTTCAAGCTCTACACAATCCCAGCAAAGGCAGAATCTACTCCTCCGACCAACTGCATCAGTCCTACCTAGCTTAACAGGATGACGTGGCTCTTTGTGAGCCTCTTCTGCCTCTGCGCTGGCCCTTCCCTTGGCTCAAATGATGACGCAGGGTCTACATCACTTCTCTTGTTGCCTCTACTATGGAACAACGTTGTCTCTCAAGACAGTTGCTTCTGCTGCAAATTTTCAGATTTCAGCTAGTGTCTTTTGTCCTCCTGTGATCTGCAATCACTCCAATACCATGTGAAAACTTCTGAATTTAACACATCATAAATCCCTACTGCTATTTCTGGTTTATTATCTCCTACTTGTTCTTACATTAACAAGTTATTTAATCATATAAGCATCGAAATAAACACAATAGAAACCTTCACAAATATACAGATCAACAACTAAAATAAACTAAGACAACACAAGGAACACCGTTACTTTTGGGAAATTATCCCTGGAAAAACCCAATGCGGGAAAACCGGTGCAACAAATATGAGGGTTTTATTATTATGCAATTTTCTGAATACAACTAGGGTGCTAAAAATGGCCTACCCTTCAAAGATTTTCCTTGGAAAAGATACCTTGCTCTGGAGACAGATATTCCAGTTGATCAGCAACCAGATGATGATTCCCACATTGACTTCGATTGTTCCTCAATTGGACAACGAAAGTTGCTCCAAGCTTCTCTTTAGAACTGCGTCACCCTCTATGGCTCTGCGTCTGCCTCTTAGCTCTCAATTTGCCACACAAAAACATCACAGCGCAGCTCTTTTTGCCTAGTGTCAGCTCTGCCAGCCTCTGCCACCTGTCTGTGTCAGTTTCTTGACCTCCTGCGTCACCAGCGTTGGCCCTCCAAACCTCTACATCAGCTTTGGCTGCCTCTGCGTCAACCCAGGTTGTGTCTGCACTGTCTCTCTGGCACTATCTCTACCTCTCTGAGGTATTCTCGGCCTTCTGCCGAACTGCAACAAATCACTAACTCGATTTCTCAGCAAACCTTGCCCTAGAAAATCAAATTGACTAATCAACTTGGTGTATCTCTCCAACTGAACCTCAAGCCTCCTCTTATACTTTTCCTGTTGGCAAATCAACGACCAGATTAAGTCCCTAATCAACGGCTAAGACTAGATTTAGAACTTTCTCACCCATATTATATTAATACACATTAATATTTTAAATCTCATTAAAAATATTAATTATTTTAATATCTCTCCATCTGAGTGGAATTTCTCCAAACAATTTATGGGTCGTGGAGATCTCATGTGCCTTAGCCTCTCCACCAATTTTCATGGCTAGAGCACATCCGATGCTACCAAAAATCATCATGGAACTAGCATTTAATTAAGAAGACCAAGCCCTCTATGTACCTTGATGTTGGTGGCCTTGATTGTTGAACTCCTCTATCATGACCATAGTAAAAATGCATTGATCACTCAAATAAAATCTTGATTTGACATGTTAAGTTTTTTCTATGTTATTTTAATGCATAGAGGGTTATGTTGATGATGAGGATCCCAATATAGGGACTGATTTTGATGATATAAAGTACTAGTTATTTGTTGTAGCATGCTTTTCTTGGGACTATATAGGGAATTTAGGGCATCTTTTATGTTGTATTTTTGGTTCAGAGATGGATTGCATTTGCACTCAATGTTATTTTGGTTATATGCATTAGTTGTGTATTGAATTTGTATCATCATCATCTAAATGTCTTATATATTTTTTTATGTGTAGTTCACTATTTTTTTATATTTTTATAAATATAATATATAATGTGTTCTCTGTGTCCCGTTCAGTGGGGTTGTCTTGTCACGTGTTGGATATTCATATTTTCGTGTCTCGTGTTCTCATGTCAAGTGACTTAGCATATAACTAATGATAAAAAAATAAATAATCAGGACCTATTTAATGAATAAACAACGAAAATATTACAACAAATTTCAATGGTTAAAAACGCCTAGACCCTAGATGTAAGCCCTAAAAAGGTGCCTAAAGATGCATAAAAAATAATATTTTTCCTTTTACAATCTAGAAGGTACAAAGCCTAACCCTATGATTATGATATTTAAGGTATTTTATGCTATTTAATGCAGATTTTGTTGTAACTTAACACTAGTTTACATAAAAAATTGAAAAAGATTTTATTTTTTTAAATATTGACACACAAAGCAATGGCGTCTTTATCAATCTTGCATATATAGGGGTCAAAAAGGGCAAGTTCAAAGGTGTAATACCTTGACTAGAGAGAGTTAAGATAAAGAAAACCTCTCAATCTAACCCTAGCAACTTTCAATCGACTGAAATTTAAGATCAAGGAATGATATACTAAGTTTCCTTCATGGATACTTGGTGACAAATTTTGGGAGATGCTAGAGCCATAAAATATTCAATATATCAAGAAAACTTCATAGGTACCCAATTCTACAACTTTTCAAAATGGAAGAACATACTCACAATAAGATATCACAATTCAGGATAGCATCACTTCATCAATCCAAGAGAAAATCCCTCCAAGCAAAAATATCTTCTCCAAGACAATCCACTACCTTAGGCTATAATATGAGATCGAAGGATGCTACCACTGCCTCTATAGGGACTCAAGGGGCTCCCTCTCTACTTTCTTCTAATGCTAGGACCAAAGATGCTTAGCCCTCTTCATCAAGGAGATCTTTTGTCATAGATCTCAACTCTTGCAAGCCAGGCCCCACCCTGGCATGATCAAATCGATCACCTCATATTTCCTTGTTGATTCATCAAATTGAAGCAACGAACCATGGGCATAGTTCTAGAGTTCACCAAATAGCATAATGGTGAGACTGTGAGTTTCTTCTCATTAGCCTCCCACCTTGGGAGGCCAATCAATATTATTGAGATTGATTCAGCAGTATCGGTTCACACATTACACCACATGGTCCCAGAGTGTTAGAGAGATTAGCTCGAGACATATTAAATCAATATTAATGAGATTGATTCAGCAGTATCAGTTCACACATTAAGCCACATGGTCTCAGAGTGTTAGAGAGATTAGCTCGAGACATATTCAGAGCAGATTGCCTCCCGCCCATCAAAATACCTCCTAGACCCATAGAGCAATTGGAGATCCATTCGGAGTTTCCTTCTTTCAACCTTGGATGCAAGGAGTATCCCTCTCTTACATTCCTCCCCAAATAATATAGCTAGACCCCTTAATGGTTTTGAATGACTTTGATAGCGAGCCAACATTGTGTTCACCCCACCTCACCCTCGATCGTCAAACCCATGAGACCTTGACATCATTGACCTCATCGTCTAATCCCTCTCTCTCTCTCTCTCTCAACAGGGTCTTGAGTTGTCCAAACTCACTTAGAGTTTTGTAACATCATGCCTGTTACCCACCAAAAAGTTGGTAACCCCATAGGAGGATTTTTTTTCTCCTTTGGGAAATCAGCCAATCAGCAGCCCTACGTTTCTCAATACATGATGATATGTCATGTTCCTCCACCATTTGCACTGCTCAAACACCTCTCACCATCCAACATTCCTCTTGAACAAAGGTGGGTCACCATTCGATAAGTACTTTAACCATCTTGCAATCATGTGTTTTTACTTAATGTTTTGGCCATTCTACATTGATTAATGAGTGATTTGGATGATTGACCGATCTTGACTGTAAACCTACTCCCACATTACTAGGTAGGTTAGTTTTTTACCCCAGTTCAATGGGACCTCCTTTAAGGCCTTGGAGTTATAGGAAGGGCACTATTTAGGAAACTTGGATCGTAGTACCATGTCCATAATTACCATTTTCCACCATTCCCTAGATTTCATCTCCATTCTTTGGGCTTGTGATCATTGGTCCATTGGGATTGGCACCCTCATATCCTCATCCTTGAGTCTGGGCCAGAAACTTTTCCCTAGAGGTTGATGTAGCTAAAAAAATGAAAAAGCATAAGATGGCCACAATGAAAGAAAAAGAAAGATATAATGCAAAATATGGTTGATACATTAACTAGCATGTGGGAAAAACCCTAACATGAGCTCTTCCCCCCTCATTAGCCATCACTGAGTTCTTGAGCACTCAATGCTCCTTCACATAATAAATGAATCCTTGCATGTTCCAACCTTAATGAGCGAGAAACTAACTCATCATTAAGGGGTAAATAAATGCTAAATCATTAAAAGCAAGCTTGGATGTTCCAACCTTAATGAGCGAGAAATTGACACATCATTAAGGGGTAAATAAATGTTAAATCATTAAAAGCAAGCTTGGACACCCAAGCTATGCTCCCAATCAAATAATTATCAAAAAAGAAGTAAAAGGTGCACCAAAGGGTAACTCATGCCTCCATAATTGCTCCCTCCTCACATCTACAAACTCAAGATGATGGACCTCCATCAGTTGGTCCCATGACCATGGCACCTTCCCTTGAAGTCCTTCCCCTCCATTAGCACCATTATCACAAGCACCTGTAGATTGAAGGGTTGACTTAGGACATGTCAACTCCCTTTAGGGGCTAGAAGCACCTAATAGGGTTGACAATCTAGCTATCCCTAACACGAGCAGGGTACACTTTTATGGGACTTGGTCTAGTTAGATATTTGAAGGTGATCTCAGTTTGAAGTGCTATTATGCCCTTAACAATTAAGTATGGTCCACTACAATGCATTTATGGTCATCGTCCTTAATGATTGGTGGCTTTCACTTGATCTTGAAATGGTTTTGGCAGATGGCTTTTCACACAATAACAGAGGCATTTTAGGGAACATTATATCTCTCCACTACATAGCATGCCAAGGCCATTTTACATTTTCCATAGAGCAATGATCAATGTTTTAAAACTTGGACTTAGACTTGGAACCGGCCAAGGGTCAACTCTGACTTGGAATCCATTCAATCGAGTTGATTCTAATAACTCGCTCTTTGTAAAAAGTAAATTAAATATTTAATTTTTAACAAAAAAAACATATTTTTAAGATTTTCATTCATGTTTCCAAACTCAAAGCATTAGAGTAATAGAGAGAAGACAACATATGATCAAAGTATGCTCGTGAATATATCTATTATATCAAAATGGCACCCAATGCACTATCCAATACATGCAATATATGAGATCAGAACAAAAACACAAACCAAGGAGGTTGTAAATGGCCTTTATAACAAGACAATACAACTACAGGACTACAAGTCACTAATACATAATACTATCTCATTGATCAACATGATCAATGATCAATCATCAGTGAACTGCTAGACATGGTAACATCATCTAGCTCGAACTCTAAGTCAAAGTCAGAAGAGGAAACCCATGGCTCCTCTTCCTCTTCATCAAAATCTCCAACTGCAACTGTAGAAGTAGTAGCACTAGCACTAGCTGCATGCTGAGATAAACGAGCTATGCGTTTGCATCGCAGCTGAGTAGAGGAAGTGCCTGCAGCTGGAGGACTTGGGGCTGGTACTAGTGGATCTGCATCTAACGGATTAGTCCCTAATGCATCCAAGTCCATATCAACATCAAGATCAATATCCTCGTCAGGCTCAAATTTTGTTGGTTGAGTCTCCACTACCCAATTTGAGGTGGGATCAATATCTTCCAACACAATGGAATCGGTATCAGGTCTTTTGTTCAGCAATTGGTTGCATCTTAGCCAGAGGTTATTTTGGACGAAGATTAGATCATTTAACAGTTTTTGTTCTAAACGGTTTCTCATCTTTGTATGAATCCTCTCAAAGACAAACCAATTGCTCACACTGAGGAGCGTTTTTACCATGGCCATGTTGGTCTCGTTCAAGTCGGGCTTAGTTGGTTCAGTACCGAATTGGCTAAGTCGGGATCCAACTTGGTCAGTTTGGTACTAGACTAGTCTCCAAACCGAGTTAAGGGTCGATTCAGACTGAAAGGTGGTTCCAACTAGTTAACCAAGTTGAGTCCGCGTTGAACCGACCAATTTTAAAAACGTTGGCAGTGATGACCTTGTAGATGTAGTGTTTCCTCTCCAAAGCATTGGACACTTTAACAATTCTAACTGATGATTGACACCTTAGAGCATGCCATGATGCTCAAACATTGAACCCCTCTTGCTTGGTGTTGGATTTTCTTGATGTTGTACCCAGCGAACCCAACATTTCCGCAGACTGACCTTGACACTGTGTTAATGGGCATTGCTTGATTCAGAGTCCAGATGATGAAGGTCATCCCCAGGATGAAAGGGAGGGCTTGCAATCACACTTGGAGCCTCAACACTGGATAGAGATGATGCCATGTCACCTATCTAGCCCTTTAGAGGGTGACGTAGGGCACCCAGAGCATGATTTTGACACATGGCGACATTTTGAGGCACTTCTAGAGGTATCTCCTCAAGACTTGGAGTTGATTATGATGATGGGACATCTCACTAGCCCATCACATGCACTTTATTAGCATTTACAACCCAAAAAAAGGCATGGTGTCATGCTTTTGGATGATATCGACACACACATGTGGGATTTTCTAGCAATGTTTTATTGTTTTGAGCTATGGGGTTGGCTTGTAACCCCTTGTCTTGTCAAACACTCAAAATCAAACCTGTGTAGGGGCTTGTAGGCTAATATTATTGTGTAAAAGTGAAGGGATGGACATTGTTGTCACCCGGATTGAACATGCACCTGCGACAATCACTAAGGGGAGAGTTGTCACTTTGATCCTTGTCCACTTTGTTCTAGATGTCTCCCAACAACAGGCTATGGTAGTCCCTATGAGATGAAGTGAAGGAAGACAAGTTGGGGACCAAATTCCCTGGGAGACACAGATGAGTGGCCTAGACACTTGGTTAAATTAGAGAAGATTTATTGATTAGATTAGATTTTCAACTAATGTGACTAGTGCCTTAATGGAGTCACAATTCTTGCTTATTATAAATTGAAACCAAGTGGTCGGATGGACACCATTGCTTAAATGCTTGACTAACCTATATGAAATGCAAGTCCTGAGATCTATGTGAAGTGCAAGGATCTTGGTTAGTTTTAGATTATATGCTTAGTCTAAATGTAACCTTCTCTAAACTATTTTGAAGCTAGGCTCCAAGGTAACTTGTGAGAAGGAGGCTAACAAAGAGCAGGCTAGGGCCTGATTAATGATACCTTTTGTTAAGTTCCTATTACCTGATGCCTCCGGCGCTGCAGAGACTGTCGCTCTAACAATTACAAGGTCACCATGTTAACTGCCAAAGAGTTGTCGAGGCCCCTCAAGCTAAATGAGAAGGGTTGTCCTATATTTCTATCAACCTAGCTTATGCTAGGAGGTAAATTGTTAATGCAATTTAGAAGTAGTATACTTGTACAAGAGATTATGAGTGAGATTATCTTGGGTTAAGATTGTTTGTGTTACTTAAGTACTTATTGTGAATTTGTCTTAAAGCAAGAGTACTTAACAATATTAAGCAAGATAGATGTTGAAAGATACAAGTGCAATCTTCAAGAAATTCCCACAAGATGTTTAACCGATTAAACCAACTACACACAAAGCACTGATCGCAAAAGCCTAAAAACAATAATTTTAACGCTATACGGAAGAGAGAAATTACAAGAGGTTTGGGTATTTGAACATCTAATCCAAACGTCGATGCAAACAATTATGGATGCGAGAACTTTGGAAGAAAACTACACACAAAGCACTAATCGCAGAAGCCTAAAAACAATAGTTTAACCCTATACAGAAGGGAGAAATTACAAGAGGTTCAGGTATTCGAACATCTAATTGAAATGTTGATGCAAACAATCAAGATGCCAATCACAGTAATGCCAATGCTCAAAACCACTTTAGATCACCAATGAGAAAAGGGTTAGATGTTGTAGTGCTTTTAGTGCAAAATTTAGAAATTTTTTGTAACACTTAGAGCAAACCACACAGTTGTTAGATCCCAATAGTCAAATCAGTGGTATCACTTCGGAAAATTCGGTAGTCATTAATGTTATGACAGCAGTAAGGAAATGCTAAATCAATAATCCTTATGCTTTTCCAATGCTACAAAACATTTTCCAAGTGTCAAGTAATCTTGATTAACTGAAAAATCAGATATGTTAGCCGTCTTAACATGTATTCTTAAGTAAACTTTCAGATCTAAAATATTTGTTACAACAATAGATTAACCAACAGATCAGCAAGCAGTTGATATAAATGCCAACACCCAAAATGCCCGAAAATAGTAAAAACTTGAAAAAACTCAATTTTTAGGGCCTCTAGAGGGTATGACAGAAAATTTCAGATCTGATATGTTTATTACAGCAGTAAATAAATTACAGATCAGCGAACTAGCAATGTTAAAGACAATGCCCAAAATGCCAAAAAATAGTAAAATTTTGCCAGAAACTGAAAATTTGAAATTTTTGACTCTTCTTAAGTGTATGCTTCAGAAATATTCAGATCTGAATTTTTCAGTTATGCAGTGAATTCCGGCAAACTTAAAAGCTAGATCTAGGCTAGATCTGAAATGCCCAAGTGGCCAAAATTCATAAAAATGAAAATGTTGCAAATCTAAACAATTTTGACCATGTAGCATATGATTTTAGGGTTTCATTCTTACTGGTTTAGTTGCTAAAATGAAACGGAAGTAAAACTTAGGGTTTAGAGGTCAAAACCTAGGCCCAAAGCATTGAAGATACCTTGGTCAAATTTTTTTGAAACTTTGGGATCAAGTTGCCACCTCAAAAATAGAATCTTTGAGCTTCAAAACCTACAAAACCACCAAGTATTAAGTCTCAAAACTTCAAATCTAAGTTTAAGGCATACTAGGGCAAAAAATGGCCAAGAAAAGACAACGCTAGGTGAAGGAAGAGGCCAGCATTGGGGGATAGAGGAGCTAGGATGATAGATCAGGGTAGAAAATGCAAGAGGAGGTTGGAAAAATGCAACATTGGAGGAAAGCCCAGAAAGGCTTGACATTGGGGTTTAAGGGGCAAATTAGGGCCAAAAAACAAGGTGGCTTGCCTAAAGGGCAACCATTTAGGCAAGAGGAGGGCAGTCGTGTGGCCTAGGGCCCATGACTAGGCCTTTTAAGGCCCTAAAGCGCCATCGTTGGGCTAGGAAGGGAGGTCAAGACCTCTGGGGACTACAACTTGCACTATAGGGCTTAGAAAAGATGACGCAGGGCCTTTGAGGCTGACGTAGGCCAAATAGGGAGGACGTCGGCCCTATAGGAGCTGGATCTGGGCCCAAGAGGCTTGGAAAAGTGAAACCCTTGTCCTAAAAGAAAATTCTTCCTTGGATATGAATTTTGCTGAAAAATCTTCAGTTGATAGCCCTGCAAAATCTTCAAGAGGCTAGATCTTACCCTCAAGGGCCTAGATCTAGCTCTTTCTTCACTTGATCCCTTTATCCAACCTCCACAAAATAAAAAATACAACACCCAAACCCCAAATATATACAAAATTCTAAAAATCCCCAAAACCCAAGTCAGAAAAAATAATTTACAAGTTAGATCTAGAAAATTATTTACAAGACTTACATCTATACAAGGGTTTTGAAAATTTTAATCTTTTCAAAAAATTATTTTTATGGAGTTTTTTTTCCTTTATAGAATGACTAGAAATGCTTCAAAAAATTTATGCTCGTTATAGCCTTAGTGAAAATTTAATCCACCATATAAAAACTAAGAATCCAAGCAAAATGATCCTTGCCCACAATCTGTGAACTTGGAGAACAATGATTGAGTACCTGCAAACACTATGTGTTATCTCAAAATAATCACATAAAGCACAACATAGGAAACCCATAGTCAATACATACAACAGTTCAACGAACAAGAATACCTTGAGTTGCACCCGAAAGTCTTTTATTATAGCAGAAAAAATAGTTCCCAGCTGGGCAATAGTTTACAAAAATGCTTCAGCAACAATATTCTAGCCAAAGATCAAGATGTTAGAGATTCAAATGTCACTAATTTATAGATAAATCCTCCAAATGGAAAAATAACAGCTAGTTTCTTTGATCCTTGTCAAAATAATCTTGGTTGTTGATAAACACTTCAAGATCTTTTAATCTTGGTCCTTGATTTTTTATTTTTAAGGAAGTTTCGAATTTATTATTTAATTTCATTTTAATTAGTTCAAAATTTATTATTTTGAGCTAATTTCCTCAAAAATTTGACTTTGACTTAACCACCAAGGTCCAAGGGTCCAAATTTTCTTGAATATACAATATTTCTTTGGTGGAGGACCTTTGAAAATTGACTCTTTAAAGACCCACGAATTTTTCCATCTGGATAATTTATTTTCCCAAGACAATTTAATTTTGGCTCTAATTAATTAACTTTTTGGCTTAGGATTTAATTTTATTTTGCCCAAAAAAAATTAATTAATTTCACATGTAGAGATTTAATTATTTTTCCAACCCTCTAATACATAAGATTTTTCGTTTACAATACTCAAAGAGAGAATACACATTTGGCTTAGACCCTCAAGACACACAACCCATCTGCGACACAATAATTTGTAATTAAATAATTAAGCCAACTAGCTTAAATTATTCCCAAATCACTTTTACATTGACTCAACTAAAAACACTAGGACTCACTTAATAATTCGACAATAAATTTCACCCTGGCTTTGGGGTTTAAGCTGGAGGGAAAAAACTCTTCTGGTTAGCCGTGTCTAGAAACACAGGTAATCAGCGATGTTGAAAAACCTCCTAGGATGGAATTCATCATCAAAATTATAGGTTTACCTCAATTGTTACAAGGCTCAAGGTTTTACTAAGAACATTTACATTATATAACTAGCATAATGGGATAACCATGACACATGCACTGCTGATATGTGATCCGATCTTTGTTGAAAAAATTGGTACTTCCGCTTCCCTCGAACTTCGGCAATTTGAGTGCGACAAACCTCATATAAATATAGGATCCTTTCACTATTTTCATTCATAATCATACTTGAGATTTCAACCCTCTCTTCTAGGGCACAAATTAGCCTTGTCTTTTCCGTCACTTGTAGAGATGTGATTTTTATGGAGCATTTTCTATTGGAGAATGGCCTTTGTATCAAAGTTGATATGAACAAGGTTCATTATCACACAATTATATATAGAATATCTAGAATATGAGAATATCCATCATCGAATAAATAATATATATAAAATGTTTGAGTACAAGTGATATAATTGAATACAATGATGGGCCCCATATAAATATTAGGCGGGAGTGCCCTTTTGTAAGGAGTCATGTCTTTTTGAGAAATTTCATTTCATAATTATTAATTATTATTATTTATATTGTTTATTGTTTGTATTGTTCCATATTCATGTTCATAACATTGCCTTCTCCTTTAGAAATGCTTTGTCCTCAAAGTGTATGGATGAAAAGGTTTGATATCTTTTTCTTTGTCTTGTAATGTCATCGCAACTTTTCCAATTCTTGGAGTTGTAATTTTCGATGATGCAAGACAATATGAATTTCTAATTGTCATACAAGATCATGGCACTGTGAAAATATCTAACCATCCCAAATCAATCTTTTGTGGAAACTTGTGCGAATAGGCTTCAAAGATGAATTGTTATCATAAGACTTAATTGTGCTTACAATGATATTCTTCATAATGTAAATCAATGGTTTTTGGCTTCAGTGATATGGATTCATTGATTGGTTGAGATGTTTGCTCTTAAGATTTGGATATCGATAAGGAGTTCTTGGGTCTTGATTTTCTTTTA
Organism: Pinus taeda; assembly: GCA_000404065.3. Classification (NCBI taxonomy): domain Eukaryota; kingdom Viridiplantae; phylum Streptophyta; class Pinopsida; order Pinales; family Pinaceae; genus Pinus; species Pinus taeda. The sequence goes on from APFE030862334.1 coordinate 171,279, forward strand.
ATGCACTTCTAGCATTTTAATGTTGTTGGTTTGATTACTAAATTTCTGTTGGAAATTCTATTGTTTGAACTACAACATCCAAATATGTCTTTACTTCCATTAGATTTGGATTGGACTAAGTTGTGAGAAACAAAGTATGTATTTGTTCCCTTTTCTTCAGCTTGAATTTCCACACCTGAATATTTTGATACTTCCTTCTCGATAAATTGTTGTACTTTGTTTTCCAATGACTTCATGGGTCCTGATTTTCTTTTAATGCACTTCTAGCATTTTAATGTTGTTGGTTTGATTACTAAATTTCTGTTGGAAATTCTATTGTTTGAACTAAAACATCCAAATATGTCTTTACTTCCATTAGATTTGGATTAGACTAAGTTGTGAGAAACAAAGTATGTATTTGTTCCCTTTTCTTCAGCTTGAATTTCCGCATCTGAAGATTTTCATACTTCCTTCTCGATAAATTGTTGCACTTTGTTTTCCAATGACTTCTTGTCCTTCTTAAGCTTCTCACCTGCATAACTAATTTTTAACTATGATCTTTGAGGCGATAAATTTCTTTATTTTTCTGCGATAATTTTCTAAACTTCTTTTTGCATATTTTGCATTGATTTTTGGTTTTGTGAAGAACTAGTTTTGAGATATCTTTTATGTCTTCTAGTGTTATTGAATCTAGCTCCAATGTGACTTCCCATAGTGTTATTTTCTTCTTCTTATAGGAAAATGTCAAAATTTTCTTCTTCGTATTTAAGATGGACTCTAGAGAACAACAAAAATAAAAAATAAAAAATAAAAATAAAAAAATATATTAGCTAGACCAAGTTGGGACAAAAGAATGGCGCAGGAAGAACCCCAGAATGGTGAAGCTACTTTGATAGAGAGGCCTATTGATGGCGAGAAGAAGCATGTATTGGAGAACGCATGGACTTTCTGGTTCGACAACCCTTCCGGGGAATTGAGGTCAGCAGCATGGGGCAGCTCCCTTCATTCCGTCTATACCTACAGGACGGTTGAAGATTTTTGTGGTGTTGTGGTGTTGTGGCTAGTGTGAGAGCTAGACAAGAAAAAACTGTCGTGTGGACCAGAACTGCCACCAATGAAGCTGCCCAGGTTTACATAGCGAGGAAGGCGATGGCGAGCGAGAGTGCTAGGGTTTCACACGCAGGCATCGGCGCAGGAGTGGAGGCAAGGAACAGGCTTAGGGCCAAAGGGAAAGAGGATCACAGGTATGCCGAGACTAAACCCTGGCGGTTTTTTCCCTCCAGATGGGCATATGCACTACTGTCTATGATGGGTCGGCGGCAAATACTCTGGATAGTAGAATATCGGATACAACCAGAGGCAGGTGTACAGGAATCCATGGCGGACACTCTGGTAAGAGCCAACAACACAAATGAGTTGTGGTTCCGGAAGAATGGTCCTGAGCAACGTGGGATGGCGGCGGCAGAGTGGGCATTTGCATATCTATTTGCTCCATTACAGTTTGCTACTACACGGCCACAGCAGATCTACAATGGTTGGAGTGTATAAGATCAGAAACCCTCCTATTTGCCCAGATCTTCTGTATCATCGGCCTGCCGACAGCGAAATGGTGGAAAGAGTTTCTATGCAAGCAAGCTTGCACACTGTTGTAGATGGGGGCTTACATTTTGCAGCGTTGGGCCTACTAGACACTGAGGTAACAGTCAAACTACTCCTGCCTGTGGATCATGACACATACACACGATGTCCATTGACTGAAACAGAGCACCTGGCGAATTTGGCGATCATGGGGTTTTCTCCTATCTTGCATCCACACAATGTTCTGCAAAACAGAGTACTTGGAGCAACATGACAATGCAAATCTGAGGCAGACACAAATTCCCCACATTTGGTAAATTTTCATCGATTTCAAATTATTATTAAAACCCCTTCAGGGTCGTCTTTTCTGCTTTGGGTTCTCGCAACTGATAATGTATTGCATATGAAGCATCTCATCTCCCAACATATTGGATATCCTGCCGGATTTCAACTTTTGATATTTGGGGGCAAAGAACTACAGGACTGTAGACTCCTAAAAGACTACAACATTATGTCAGTGTCCACCATAGCACTCAACCTGAGGCTGCGAGGTGGAGTTGCAGCCTCTAGTAAAACAAAATATTCAGGAGGAGGAATTGGAAGTAGTACAACAAAAAACAACGAAACAAAACAAAAGCACAAAAATGGAGGACTTTCTTTCATGAATATCCTACAAGGAAAAAACACACCTACAGCAACAACAAAGCAAGCTCTAACTAAACCCAGTCCATATATTGTGGAACAACTGAATGACATCCCAGAATTAAACATAGATATACCAGAAACAGATATCCACTGTAATACTTTTGAATCACAAGCCATAATCTGTCAATTCCACTATTTTTAGCCAAAACCTACTGAGTTTTTCCATTGGATTTTCACAAACTGGACTATACACTGTGAAATACACCTACGCTCAAAAGGGTTTTTCATTGTCAAATTCCATTCAGCTGAGGCAAGGGACATTATAATACAGGAAGGACCATGGTTCTGGGGATCCACGAGCCTCTTCATCACACCCTGGTTTCCAGATTTTGATGCTAATACTATGGTTATTTCAAGGATGCCAGTTTGGGTTCGACTGCATAATCTACCATTACATTTTTGGGATCAACAGGTCCTAGCTGGTATCGGCAACTCCATGGGTGATATATCAAAATGGACACACAAAGACTGGAGGAAAAAGTATATACTTTCGCTCGTATTTGTGTGGAAGTAGATCTCAGCAAAGGACTACCGGATCGCATGTTGCTGAAACACCAACAGCGGATCTGGACACAGATACTGTACTATGAAAACACAACTTTTAGATGTGAATTTGTAGGCAAACAAGACATCTACAAAACACATGCCCAAAAGCTAAAAAAGGGGCACGAAGAAAAAAGAAAACAGGGAAATAACCCAAGGGTTGGCAATTTCCCCCCAATGACTCTGATGATGAGGAGGAAGTGGTTGTGGAAGACCCCATACCCAATGAGAATAACCAGGCAAACAAAGCACCAGAAGCACACGAGAAAACTCCACAAGATCCTATGGAATCACAGCCAGCCGGAAAAGATGCCTGGGGCAAAGGACTCCAGTGGAGCAAAACGACTGCATACACCAAACAATTCAGATTCAGATAAGGACAATCCCCAACCTGATGCATTCAACTCACTTGCAGTATTATCTTCGATGCCGACTCAAGGGGAGTGGCGCAAGGTTGAAAAGAAGAAGGGGAGAAAAACATGACTCTCCCCTTCGTGTACATTAGTATGCATATTTGTACATTAGTTTGTTTTTCATGAACCTCTGATCAACAGTCTTTTGAGCGCTTGATGTAATGCATTTCAGCATCAGCAAAATGTAATTTTGTTTTCAGTTAATAAAATTACGAATTTTCCTTTGGAAAAAAAGATGGACTCTAGTGATTCTATCCAAGGTGAACCCAAAGTAATGTCACCCTGATTGCTCCATAGGGGTCTTACAGAGAATTGTGATATAAATGTATAATCCCCAATGTTTAATCATAAATCGGTTATGTAATATTGTTGTATGCCCCAATGGTCTAATTTTTCAATTATAGTTGATACGGGAATCACCAATTGGTTATCAAATTTAAGGCTTAAATTAATTATTATTTTTGGCGGGAACAATTTTAGTATACAGCAGTTGAACAAAAATTGTGTCAATGTCATCATTGTAATCCCAAATTCAGCAAGTTATTGTAAAAATGATTATAGTATGACTATTAAGCCATGTAACAACACCTAGGTAAGCCTATGATTCTTCTCAAAGGGTTTCACTATGGGGAGTTTTTTAACCTCACCATATTATTTGTATATATAAACACAAATAATTGGCAAAGTTTTTCTCCTCAATATACCCAAAAGCTAAGGTGGAGCTCATTGACGAGGTCTTAGGTGAGTCTTAGTGTTAATCAAGTCTATGTATTTTTCATACTAGATCATGTGTCTTGTCACAAAATTTGGTGAAGTCTGAAGAGTTTGTGTTTATATGTATTTTACTCTTCTAAGGGTTGAATTTGTAATATCTTGATGTAAAATTGTTATCTAGGAATATTTTGGTGAACAGTTCCTCATAATTAAAACATCATTACCAAAATATTTTCTTAGATACACTTAGAGGGTGAAAAAAAATTATTCCCCTCCAGTCTTTTAATTTTAATTTCTGGCAAAATAAAAATTAAATTAGCCAGAAATTGTCTAAAAATAAAATGAAGGGTAAATTAATAATCCTCCAAGTGAAAAAATCATCAAAAAACTATTTAAAGCTATTTTCAAAGGAAAGATTCAAGTCAAAATAAAATGCATCATTTCCAAGGCAGAAGAACCCAATCTAGAAATTCGTTGGACCCAAAAGATTATTTTCTCCAACAAATCGAACTCTTAGGCCAAGCAGATAATTATTTTGCACAACTAATGAAAAAATTCTATTTTTTGGAGGTCCTCCATGGTCCAAAAGTCAAAGTTTGACCCTTCCAGCACAATGAACAAAGGAGGGTGGAAATTGTTTTGGAGATTTGTGCCAGCTAATCAAGGGATCGAATTTTTTCTTGCAGGATCAAGCCATGGATCGATGCAACTAGCCGTTATTTCCACTTGGAGGGGTTATTCCCTCTCATTTTTTCTATATAAGGAAGCTCTCAAGCTCCTCATTGTAACTTCAACGGTGTTGAAAATCTTTTGTATTGAGCTAAACTCTGTTAGAATTTTTGCATTAATAAAAACTCTTTGGTGTTACAATTCAAGGTGTCTCTCACTTAATGATTCATGGAAAGTGTTATATGGGTTTAATGCTCTAATTTTATGTTATTACTGAAGGTTATCGTTTCATAGCTAGTGGTTGGACTATCTATTAGCACAGGTATCTTGCTTTAGGTTGTGGGCTATAGTGAACACTTAGAAGCTAGTAAATCTAGCATGTATCTCTAAATCTCTAGCCTATTTGTGTGAATCGAACCCCTATGAAGTTAATAATCTATCTTTCAAGTGTATAGGGATCATTTCAGGTGATTTAGCCCTTGGGGAAATCCCAAGTTCATGGACTTTGAGGTGTCCACACTTTGTTTGGACTTTGAGCTTATCTAACGATCTATTGTGCAGAGTTTGGGTTTGCATATCAAATTCAAAATTATTTCCATCATATTATTTTTCAAAATCTACATGGGCTAAAAGGATTTATTTGCTAATTAGACCTAAAATTTCATTATAGAATATTGTACATAATTTGTAAAATACTTTGTAAATTATTTGTAAATAATAATTTTGAGTTTTATTTTAGAAATATCAAGATCTTGTGTCTTGGGCTATATTTATTTATCTTGCAGGTGATAAAGAATAAAATTTTCAAAGTGTGAAGATCCTAGTCATCATCTAGCCTAGATGGCTAGGGTTTGAGAGTGTTTTCAACCTTGGAAGGAGTCGTCCAGCCTGAAGGAAGAAGTAATTCAGCCAAGAAGGGTTGATTTGGGGTATAGAAACCTCAAGTTACAAGACCCAAGTGTTATTTTTGCAATGCATAGCCTAGAAGAGGACGTCACTAGCCCTAGAGGACTTTTCCGCTGATGCAATAGGGGTTTTCTTGAGTATTTGTCTTCTAAATTAATTTTGCAAGTGGCCCCTTGGTGTTGGAGGTCATTTTTGGGCTTAAAATTGACACATCTTGCTTGGAAATGGTGACCGCAAGGGTTTTGAGGCCTATAGGCCTTGGCCGCAACCTTCAAGGACCATTTTACACTAGTCACAATCTCAATTAAGCCCATAAGCCCTAGTTGCAGGCTTAATTAGGCCTTGAAGCCTTAGCCACAACCTTTGGAGACTTTAAAATTTGGTTTGCAAGTGATTTCAAGGACTAACCATATATTTTGCAGGCTTAAAGTGATTTTGAGTAAGGATTTATAGTCTTTTCTCAATGTATTTTTGTCAACTTGTGGGCTAATCTTGATTTTTCACGCTCATTATCCATTGAGGAAGAGTTTCATAGGCCAAAAATTCATTTGCTTCATCATTCTAGCCCTTGGAGACCTAGCCGCTAGCATAAGGAGGGCTAAAATCCCTAGTCGTGATGCCTAGAGCTTCTTTCCTACTAGGCCGCAAGCCTCATTGGGATTCCTAGGCCTAGCCACAACCCTTGGAGGGCTAAATCCATCATATATATTTGTTCTAAGGCTAATCCATTGGTGTTGCAGGTTTTTTGAAGGGTTACAAGGCTAAGAAATCAAAACCTTAAGCCCTAGTCTTGTTAGTTAGTTCTCTACAAATCTGATCCATTATTTGCATATGTATTTGGGCTAATAATTTGTGGTTGCAATGGTCCAAAGGGTCTGCTCTGTGTTTCAAGCTAACATTTTCTGAGTGCAGGCATTGCAGGAGTGATTTCTCTCTTATCTCCAAACATGGCATAGGCCACTAGGCCCAAGGGTTTGTTCCTCTTATCCTCATCCTTCTCTTTTCACTGTCAAAATTTGCATCAGATCTGAAGTGTTAACAACAGTGGGATAAGTGGCATAAGTGGTGACACATTATCATTAAGCAAAGGTCCTAAAACTAATCTAAGTAACCTTAAGATCCTAAAGTAATTCACTAATAAACTTAAGAGCAAATTTGTCATTGTTTCATCTCATTTGCAATTGAAATATTAGATTGATATCATTGTTAAAGAGGTCTGATCAGATTTGAAATAAGTGCCTAAGATTCAATGCTAATAAGCCCTGCATGCCTAAAAGTCATTTCGTAATTGCTTAATGTCTTGTCATTGGAATGGTGAATGCATTTAACTGAATTGTGGGACTGATATTGGATAAATTTGTGGGTTGATCTATAACAGTGATAGTGTAAAAGGAGCTCTTGAATATCTCAAATTACATTGGTGTCTTGATAATAGCCTTCCATTGCATTTCTTACATCTCTTCTTGTACCATTGCAAAGCATTGCCTTGGCGTTAGAGTATCTCTCTCATTGTTAAAGTGCTAATTGCATTTTCCATAGCATATCTTAGCTACTCTCTTTTGCATACCAACCATTTGCATCCTTGCATTGTCAGCTTTGCATTCTTGGCATATTATTTTGGTAATTACATTAGATTTGTTAAAGAAATCACTGTTAGAAATCTCCTACTATGCTTGTTAATATTGTGTTTAAGATTATCTATTATGCTTCATTGGCTTAAGATCTAAATGATAAAAGGTTCTTGTACCTAATTGTTAAATCGCATTATCATAAGAAAACTTAAATAAGATCTTATTGACACATTGATAAGCTCTAATAATTTCTTGAGGTAATTGGAATTGCTAATTGTGTTTCATTGGAATTATTTATCTTGCTTCATTGGGATAATCTGTTAATTATTCAGTAAGTACTTCATTCAATTGCTCTTGTCATCTTGTTTTGAATAAGCATCTTTGATTTCTAGTGATTTGATCTTTTAATAATCTCATTGAAGCAATCACTCATATCTTGCATCTTCATTTTAGTCTTCGAAGTGCATTCCTAAAATACACCTCCGAGCATAAGCTTGGTTGTAAGAAAATAGGACCACCTTCTTCAAACAATTTGAGGACTCTAGACCCTCATTCGCAGTTAACATAGGTGACTTTGCAGTTCTCTTGCGGGCAATCCCTTGTAGAAACAAAGGCACTTAGGTGGTTAGAACCCCACGGGAGGTATCGTTAATGAGGCTTGTTGTACCCATTTTGTCACAAGTCCAAGGAAGCAGTGTACAAAATTTTTCAAAGATCATAATCATCAACAAACTACAAGTTGTATCATTGTAAACCCAGATTCTGCAAGTTGTAATGTAAATGTTGTTCGTATGATCGTTTAATTTTGTAACAACACCTAGGTAAGCCTTTAATTTTGGCAATGAATTTCATCCTAGGAGGTTTTTTCACCCCACAGAACTATGTGTGTTTCTAAACACGGATAATCGTCAAAGTTTTTCCTCCAGCTTAAACCCCAAGGCTAGGGTGGAATTCGTTGACAACTTCTTAGGTGAGTCCTAGTGTTATATCGAGTCTTTGTAAAAATGGTTTGGGAATAATTTACGCTATTTGGCTCAATTATTTTATTACAAACAAAATTTTTCAAAGATCATAATCATCAACAAACTACAAGTTGTATCATTGTAAACCCAGATTCTGCAAGTTGTAATGTAAATGATGTTAGTATGACCATTTAATTTTGTAACAACACCTAGGTAAGCCTTTAATTTTGGCAATGAATTTCATCCTAGGAGGTTTTTTAACCTCACCGAACTATGTGTGTTTCTAAACACGGATAATCGGCAAAATATTTCCTCTAGCTTAAACCCCAAAGCTAGGGTGGAATTCATTGACAACTTCTTAAGTGAGTCCTAGTGTTATATCGAGTCTTTGTAAAAATGGTTTGGGAATAATTTACGCTATTTGGCTAACTTATTTTATTACAAATCACTTGGTCTATGCTAGATTATATTGTGTCGCGGAATTGGGTAATGTCATGAGGGTCTATATGTAAAGGTGTACTAACCCTTTGAGGGTTGAAATATTTGTAATATCTTATGTAAAAATATTTTAGTGCATGGTCCCTCATATTTAAACACCATGGCTAAAATATTTGAGGGTGGGAAAAATATTACTCCCCTCTTATGTCAATTAATTAATTTTTCTAGCAAAACTAAAACTAAATCCTAAGCTATAAAATTAATTAATTTAGAGTAAAAAAATAATTATAGAGAAATTAAAATTTCTCCAAGTGGAAAATTAGTAGGTCAAATAAAAGTCAAATTTTGGAGGTCCCCCACCACCGCAAAGATGGATATTTTAAGAAAAATTAAGCCCTTGGACCTTAGTGGTTAATTCAAAGTCAGAATTTTGATGAAATTAATCTAAAATATGAATTTTTAGATTAAATAAAAATGGGTTTTAAGTGAAATTCAAAATTTTCCTCAAAAATAAATATTTTCGACAGCAGAGATTAAAAGATGATCAAATTTTTATCAACAGTCAAGATTATTTTGACGGGGATCAAGCCAACTAGCCATTATTTTCCAGTTAAAGGATTTAACTATAGATAGAAGCCGTTTTTGCTTCTCAAGTCAGGATGAAAATTTTGGACTGGGATATTCTTTGGATAATGTAAGATTTGTAATATTGGTATTGAGCTAATGCTCTAATGGGAACATTTTAATTGCATAATAGAAAGACTTTGGGGTTCAGTTCATGGTGTTCATCTTCCATTGATCTGTGGTAAGTGCTAGTTATGTGCTACTCCTACATTGTGCTTCATTGTTATTTCATTTGTGATGATAGGAGCGTTCTATTGGTGAAATTTGGTTTTATTTTAGATGATCTGATTCATCATATGATCTAACAGTTTGGTTTGAGAAAAATGATAGAGATTTGTAGGTACACTAGCCCTTGGGCTCCAAATCCACAAATTGTGGGAAGTCGCAGACTCTGTTTGGGCTCTAAGAATTTTTATATGATATTCTAAATTTGCAAAAGAATGTGACCAATATTCTAACTTTCGAAAAATACATTGATCCACTATCATTATTCAAAAAAAATTCTCAATTTTTTCTTCTACAGGCATTGTATATTGTAAATATTTTTTGTAAAATAATTTGTAAATTATTTCCAACCCTTGTTTTGCAACGATTGGGGTTTTTTGGGGTTTTTCAAATTTTGTATATCTTGGGGTTTTGGGAAATTTTATTTCAAATTGTGCAAGTGAATTCTCAAGCAAAATTAAAATTTTGTAGAAGGGTGTTATGAGGGTTTCTCTCACCCAAGTGAGACGTTTAGCCCTTTTGGAAGAAATCATTTGGGTTTTTTGAGACAAATCTAGGCCTAGGAAGGCAAGATCTAGCCTCCGACTACCCTCCAAACTCAACGCTCAAGTAAAAGAATGAAGCCGCTAGCCCTCAAGGAAGATTTTGTGGTGTTTTCTGACATTTTGAAGATTTGAATCAAAATTTGATTTTTGCAAGGGTTCAAAAAAAAATTTAAGCCTCCAAGGCCTAGCATTAGCCCTCCTAACACTAGTCATGGCCTTCTCTCCCTTTCTTGGTGAGCCATTGGCCTAGATAGGCCCTCTAACCCTTGTCGTGGCCCTTGTTTCCCCTGTCATCAGCCTTCAAGGGTTGCTAAGCCCTAGTCGCAGCCCCTAAGGGGCTCTTCCCCTTAGCCACAGACCTATCTAATCTTGTGGTTGCCTTTATAGGGCTTCATTACCCTGGCCACAGGCCTTAAAGGCCACCTCTTGCCCTCAGTGAGCCTCCTTCCCTTGCCGCTGCGTCTTTCTCCATTGTTGTAGGCCTTAAGGCCTTCTCTCCCCTCGTGGAAGGCCTATTAGGCCTCCTCTCCTAGTCATTGCCATCTCTAGCCATAGCGTCCCCTCTTTTAGCCCTCATCTAGCCATCCTTGCCTCATTTCAGTCATTGTTTTGGGTTATCATTTGATTTTTTCCTCTAACATTTGGTGTTTGCATAGTTTTTGTGCTAATATTTGTGTTTGCAAGTGGTCATCCCATTTGAGAAATTTTAGGCAACCAAGTTGGTCATCTTTTAGGCCTATAGGCCTATTTGTTTGTCTCCTCGAACCCTCATTCTTATCTCTGTTTCACTAGCAAACTTGATCATTTGCATAACAATGGTAAAAAATTCATCTAAGTGACATTAATCTAATACATAAGTTACCTAACATATTAATAAGTTACTTGCATCAATTGGGAATTCATTGTTTAGCCTAATTCATGAAAATTTGATGACTGGCATGTTGATTTGAGAAGCATAATAAGGTTTGATCATACATAATAGTGATATTGGAGAAAAATCTTAAGCTCATATAGCATCTATCTCTTATTTCCTTGCATCATTGTTTGTGTTGGCAAGTGGTTTAGTATTGGGATGCCTCCTTTGCATTTTTGCACTCATATGCAGTTCATTTTTTGCATTCTAAAGTGCCCTAAAAGAAATTAACTTACTACTGTCATAAAAATTGAGCATAAGTTGCATAAGGTTCCTAACATTGGTTCATGCTCTATTGATAAGCGAAGCTCATTGTGGAAAGGATTGTTTACATTTTTTATATTGAATTGTCAAGTGATTTGACAATTGCTTAAGTTATGTATTGCTTTCTAGTAAGAATACTAACACATTGTTTCCTTGTGAATTTCATAATTTAATTTTACAATTTGGTACTAAGTAACTCACTCATACAAGCACAAAGAATCTCAAGAGTTGAGCATCATTTTGAATGGTTAATATTGTTTAAGGATATTGGAAGCCTAATTGTTTAACATCTAAATTGGCATTGCGGTAACCATCTAAATTGTTAATATCTTGAGCAATTATTTGCTGGTATCCTTTCATCCTTGTATTCTCTAAAGAACCTTGGTTAATTGTTCTAAGTAATATCATGGACAAGTGCTCTAATCATTTAGCTATTATTGTCATTGGATTTATTGCTCATGGTTAAATTGAATATTTATTGTGAATGTGAATTCTATCTTTTGACATTTTGGCAAATTTGGCATAAAGAGCATTAATCTTGTTTCTAGTTTAGTACTTGGGCTATTATCTCTTGGTCACATTGGATACACCTTTTTGGGCACTCTTAAAATTGAGCACTTTATCTTGTGATCAAGATTGTCATTCATTCATCAATTACATACCTTTTTGTCATAATTAAAGATCCACTGAGTACTTAAGATCATAAGCAATCTTAACTCAAGGGCACTCAATCATCTTGCATTTGTATCTTAGGTCTAGTCCTGCATTAATTAACTTAACTCCAAGCTTAAGCTTGGTTGATAGAAAAATAGGAACACCCTTCATCTTGTATCTTGTGAAGGATAGACCCTCGCTAGTGGTTAACATGGTGACCTTGCAGTAGTCAGAGCCACAATCTCTGTAGCACCGAAGGCACCGGGTGGTTAGATTTCAAGGGGAGGTATCGTTAACCAAGCCTTTTCTTGCTTCGCCTCGACTTCTCTCTACAACCTACTTTAGAGACTAGCCTCAAAATAGCTAAGGATTAAGGGATTCATCTAGCTGTGAGAATTCCTCAACCGAAATTCCTACTGCAGCAAACTAATGTTACTTCTCCTACTTGTTAATTCATATAAGTTATCTACTGTGTGCTACGGTAAATATCGAAGTAAATAATACTGCAACCTTCACTTAATTAAATTATATAAGGAAACAAGAGACTGAGCAAGAAGAAAATACAACACAATTGACACCGTTATTTTTTGACAAATGTCCCTGGAAAAACCCAATGCAGGAAAACCATTGCAGCGCCTTTGACGATTTATTATTATTAAGTAGTAGCGAATTCTGAATACATCTCTGAATACCTCAAGGGTTATTCAATTACAAAGAAAGACACACTGGCAGAAATATTCGTGAGATTACCTCACACAATCATTAACAAAAATCCCATCTGATCTAGACACTGGATGAGGTGCCTCTGGCAGGCCCTACACTACCTCTACATAGTCCTCACGCAATCCCTGCATCAATCCCTCTAAACACTGCATCACCCAGCTAGCTAATCGATTTGCTATCTAGAGTCACTGCTCTCAGCCTCTCGGTCTCACATCCCGACGCCCAGTTTCTGAAACTCACTTTGCCCAACAAAATTGTAGACTCCCTCTCATCCTTTACGTTGCCTCTACGTGCCCCTGTGTCAGCTTCTGCGTGAGAGTTGTTGGATCACTCTCTGCCTCTCTTTGTTGATGATTCTCCGACTGAGAAAATCTCTCTCTCTCCGGATGCTATCCCTGCCCCTCAACTGCAAAAAATCTACTTGATCAGAATTCCCTCTTGAGAACTTCTCACTTCAAAAATTTGATCTCTTGATCTCTCAGTGTGTTTTCCAAATGACCCTCAAGCTCCCTTAAATAATCTTCTCATTGACATTCAACGGCCTAGATTAAAAGCTAATCAATGGCTAAGATCATTTTAGCTTGATCCTCATCTTCTTCTAGAAGTTACACCCACAATTAGATTAATACCCATTATATTTTTAATTTACTAAGTTTAGACTTAGGGTACCATTAAAAATAATTAATTATTTTAATAAAACAATTTTTGGGTGGAATTTCCTAAAACACTTTCTGGGTTCTTTGGAATACATGTGACCAAGCCTCCCTGCAAAATTTGAGGCCTAGAGCACATCCGATGCTACCCCAAATCAGCAACAGAAAAACATCCAAAGTTACTGAACTAACTGTGTTCAGTATGATACCACGTGAATACTGGAACCTGACTGCTGCTAGTCTCTGCACTGACCCTCTGAATATACAACGTTACTATTGACCTCTGCGTTATGCCATCTGCACTACTGCCAACTCTGCTTTGCGCTGCTCAGACTCTGGCGCTCCTAGCTACTGCAATTGTCTCTCCGACACTCCTTGGCACCATCCGACACTAGTCCATCATGCTACCACAAAACTGGGCTCTCGTAGCAAGGTATTGATCCAAGAGGTGGACTCCTCAAGGATCCTGCCCATTTGTAGCTCTTTCGAACTACAGCTCCAAATCAGCCCACCTCCCTCCTGGAGGTATCTCGACTATCATGGCAAACTCCTCTTTGATCTTCGCAGGCCCAGTCTTCGGATCATGTTTCTCATCCTTGTCCTTCTTCTTGGGAGGACATTGAGTAGCGTAGTGACCCATCTCACCACATCTGAAACACTGGATCTTAGAGACGTCCTTCTTAGGTCTTCGCTGCTCTTGTTTTCCCTTCGATGCAAGGGTTGCATTATCCTCCTCCTTGGGCTTCAACCCACTGTTGTTGCTGCTTCCGTCGGGTTTTGACCTTGACTAAGTTTCTCCTCAGCTCCTCTTGTTTTAGAGCTGCCCACATCTCATTCCAATTCGGCAAGGTTGCTCTGCCCAGGATACTCTGGACAAAGACTTGCCACTCATTTGAGACAAAATTGAGGGCCAGTCTAACCAACTCTGAATCTTGAGGTGTATGCCCTACAACAGACAATTCGTCACGGGTTTCCTTCAACATCGTGAGGAATGGATCCACACGCTCCCCCTTTTGCATCTAAGCAGATCTCAGTTTCTGCTCCAAGTACATCTTCCGCTGCTCGGAAGATCCTTGATATAACATGGCGAAGGCGTCCCACATTTCCTTGGCAGTCCCTCTGCTAGCAACATGACACACCATGTGATCCTTGACTGCATCAAAGATCATCCTCTTGACCTTTGCCATCCCTGCCTTGTACTTCTTCAACAGGTCTGGGTCTACAAGTTCTGCCACCATGCTATCAACGTATGTCTTGAGGGCATGCTCATCTAGAAGGAATGGCATTCTAGCCTTCCAGATGACATAGTTGGATGCTTCGTCCAACCTATCTTGATCCCTCAAGCCACTAGTTGCCATATCTGCCAAAAATAGAAAGTCGAATGACCTCCTCTCTCCTCTGTGTTGTTGTTGGGCTAGCCTACGTACTCCTTGTTGGAGCTAGTAAAACCGCTGCCCCTTGCTGTTGCTTAGCTATAGAGAATTCAAATTCCTTGGCTAGGAATTCCCTAAGGAAGAAATTCCCTCAATCGTGATTCTTCTCTCTTCAGACGATCTTCTACCCAACACACTACTTGCAGAAAAATTTGCATCCCACCATCTCTCCTCAGGTTGAGGCTTCAACGCTGCTCCCTCTGCCCCGACGAAAATTTGAACTGGAAGTCCTTCTCTCCGTCGACCCACTCGAAGAGAGACTGCCTCGAACTTTCAACCCTCCGGCTAAGAACTGCGCAAACCCTCTGGGGTTTCGAACTGCTGCCTCCTGCAACTTTTCGATCTTCCTCTCCTGCTCAACACTAGATCTACCAACATTGCTCTTCTTGCTTCACATGCAGCTCGGTTACTATGTGAAAATTCCTCAACCGGAATTCCTACTGCAGCAAATTGATTTTACTTCTCTTACTTGTTAATTCATACAAGTTATTTATTGTGTGCTACGGTAAATATCGAAGTAAATACTACTGCAGCCTTCACTTAATTAAATTATATGCGGAAACAAAAGGTTGAGCAAGAAAAAAAATACAACGCAATTGACACCATTATTTTTGGACAAATGTCCCTGGAGAAACCCAATGCGGGAAAACTGGTACAGCAGCTCTGAGGGTTTATTATTATTATGCAGTGGCAAATTCTGAATACATCTTTCAATACCTCAAGGGTTATTCAGTTACAGAGAGAGAATATTGGCAGAAAGATTTTTGAGATTACTTCACACAATCACTGACAATAATGCTAGTTGATCTGAACACTGGGAGGTGCCTCGTGCAGGCCCTACGTTGTCTTTGCGCAGTCCTCACGCAGTGCCTACATGAACCCCTCTAAACACTGCGTCGCCCAGCCAGTTGATCGATTTGCTACCCGGAGTCATTTCTCTCAGCCTCCTGGTCTCACACCCCAGCTCTCGACTTCTAAAACTGACTCTACCCAGGAAAATTTCTGACTCTCTCTCACCCTCTGCGTCGCCCTTTGTGGCCCTACAATAGCCTTCGCGTGAGAGTTGTTGGATCACTCTGCCTCTCTCTCCTGATGATTCTCCAGCTGAGAAAATCTCTCTCTGTGGATGTTATCCCCGCCCCTCAACTGCAAGAAATCTACTTGATCAAAATTCCATCCTTAGAACTTTTCACTTCAGAAATTTGATTTCTTGATCTCTCAATGTGTTATCCAAATGACCCTCAAACTCCCATAAATAATCTTCTCGTTGACATTCAATAGCCCAAATTAAAAGCTAATCAATGGCTAAGATCATTTTAGCTTGATCCTTGTCTTCATCTAGAAGTTACACCCACAATTAGATTAATACCCATTAATATTTTTAATTTCCGAAGTTTACACTTAGGGTACCATTAAAAATAATTAATTATTTTAATAAAACTATTTCTGGGTGGAATTTCCCAAAACGCTTTCTGGGTTCTTTGGAATACATGTGCCCAAGCCTCCCTACAAAATTTGAGGCCTAGAGCACATCTGATGCTACCCCAAATCAACATTGGCTAGGCAATTAACTAAAATAAACCAAGATCTTGCATTTCATCTAGATTGTAGGATTTGCATCTCATATAGGATAGCTAAGCATCTTGCAAGCAACGATTGTTCATCCGGTCATTTGGTATTTAATCAATATAAAGAAAGTAGTTGACTCCATAAGACATTGGTCTCATTGAAACAATCTAATCTAATCTCGTAACTTGCCAAAATCAACTAAGTGGCTAAACAATTCAATCATGTCTCTCGGACTTGTTGGTTGCCAAAAAGTCTTACATTCTCATCCTCCATAAAGACTAACCCCCATAGTTTGTTGTTGTGAGACAGCTAGAACGGAGCGGGTGTTAAGGTTTCTAAGTTTACTTTGTTAAAAACCCTCCATGCACTTTATCTGATTTATTCCTACCTACTTGTTATTTTACTTAACAAGTTATTTACAATGTAAATACTGAAAATAAACGCTAGTGCATGCTCAACATATTACAGATCAACAACTAATGGAAACATAAACAATCACACCATATGACACCAGTATTTTTGGACCAATGTCCCCGGAAAAACCCAATGTGGGAAAACTGGTGCAGTTATCTGAGGGTTTTCTTGTTAAGCAATATCATAGTACAACCTGGGTGTCGAAACTAGCCTACCCAACAAAGAATTTCCTTGGCAGTAATAGCTCTCAATTTCTAACAAATCTCCTAGCTGAAACCCCGGATAATCCTTCCAGCAGCTCCCCAACACCAATCTGCCCTAGAAACCATAGTGTCAGCCTCTCTCTAGACTACGCCAACCCCACTCTGCCCAGCGGTGTCCCTACGTCACCCCGTATGGGTCTGCGTCAGCCTTAGGAAGCTCTGTGTCAGCCCTCTAGCCCTCTGGGTTAGCAACGCTGGCCTTTCTGAGGCTTTGCGCAACTCCCGACTGCCTCTGCATGGCCCTACGTGAGCCCTGGCTGGCTCTGCGTCACTCTCCCTGGCTACTACGCTACTCTCTCAGCACTATCTCTATCTCTCTGTCTCTCTGTACTCAATGCCCCCCAGCTGCAACTCCCGATCACTAATTCTATCTCTCTTCGCAAACCTCGCTCTAGAGAATAGAATGACTCATCACTCTGGGGTATTCTCCAAGTGACCCTCAAACCTTCTCTTATACCTTTTTTGTTGACATCTCAATGGCCAAGATTAAGTCCCTAATCAACGGCTAAGATTACATCTAGCTTAATCCATGTCTTTTGGACCATTCTAACACAAATTCATATTAATACACATTAATATTTTATTTTCCCTAAGTTTAGACTTAGGGACTCCATTAAAAATATTAACTATTTTAATATCTCCTAATCTGTTTAGAATTTGCCCAAACCTTTTCTAGGTATTGGAGATCTCATGTGCCCCAACCTCTCCACCAAATTTCGTGGCTAGAGCACATCCGATGCTACCCCAAATCAACACTCCCTCTTAGCAAGGACTATGCTCTAGCAATACTCCTCACTGAGTACTACTCTGATCATCTGGCATCGGTACCTGTGTTAATGCTAGGCCTTCCTGCCCAACATCCTCTGCAATGTTGCCTTCTGTACTGCTACCCATGGTTCTGCCACTACCACTGCTGCATTTGTACAACAACTCCCTCTGCATCTGTGTTGCTACTGGTCCTTTCTCCCAACTCTGCATCTGCACTGCATCTCCTCCCATCATGTTGCATCATGCCACCCACTGCTACACTGCAACTCAGTTACTAAGAAGTAAGTAACTGATCTCCCAACTGACCTCCCTGTTGAGCTAGAGACACCCACTGACGCTGAAGCTCCCTCTGTCGCTGACAAGTGCTCCCTCTCTGACCTTTGTGTTGCTACAACAACTCTCCTGCATCTCGCACCGTTGCACACCTCTCTGTGATGTCTCGCACTGGTGCAACACTCTTGTACCTCTTGCACTGCTGCAGCCTGCTAGCTTCACGCTCTCTCAGGACTCTTGCACTGTAGCTCTCTCTGCCACTCTATCCGCATCCATCTCTACCCGACTCAGCCAGTCCTGCTACTCCTCTTCGGGGCTACCGTAGCAAGGTCTAATCCAAGAGTTTGGGTACCTCAAGGATTCTGCCCCTCATCGCCTATAGTCCATATGACTACAACTCCTGCCCCTCATCGCCTGTAGTCCATATGACTACAGCTCGATGTCTCCCCACTTTCGCTCAAGTGGTGCATGTGCACTCATGGCACAATCATCGTCTGTCAAAACTTCCTTCTCTGCCCGTGCTGGTGCTGCCCTAGTCTCGGAAAATTCTCCCTTACTCTTCTTCCTTGGGCACTAGGTCACATAATGACCCAACTCCCCACAGTGGAAGCACTTGATCTTGGAGAGATCCTTCTTCTTCCTCTTTTCCTGCTTTCCCTCAGATGCTAGGGCAACATCTTCCTCCTCCTGCTTGACTTTGATCCCCTTGCTGCTACTACTCGTCTTCAACTGTCCTTTGATCTCTTCCTGGCAAAGAGTCGCCCACATCTCGTCCCAAGATGGGAGAGTCCCTTTGCCAGTATACTCTAGACAAATAACTCCCAGTCTTCTGAGATAGCATTTAGGGTTGTCCTCACCATCAACTCCTGATCCGACGTGGCTTCTATAGCAGTCAACTGATCTCGGATCTCATTCAGTCCTCCGAGGAAGGTGTCAATCAATTCTCCCTTCTTCATCTGGTACGACCTCAACTGGTTTTCAAGTAGCATTCTTCTTTGCACAGAAGTATGCTGGTACAATTTCTTGAGAGCCTCCTCTATCGTTTCCTTCCCGGCAATGTGTGATACTACATGATCCTTGACCCCATCAAGGATGATGCTCTTGGCCCTCGCCATTACCTCCTCGTACTTGTTATCATTGGGGTCGACTAGAATAGCCTTCAAGGCGAAGTTCTTGACACGATTTATGTCAAGTACGGATAAGATTTTGGCCTTCCAGACTGTGAAGTTTGACGCTCTGTTCAATCTATGTTGGTCTCTTACTCCGTGTAGTGCCATGATGCTCTTCTACTTCCCTACTAGAAGTTCTGTGTTCGACTCCTCCGAGTCTCTACTTCACATCTGCAAGTTCTCTTCTAGACTCCCTCTAAGTCTCGATTTCCCTCCTGGAAATCCTTTTTCCACTGTCAAGATGCCCCCTACTCTAATCGTCTTGTGCAACTGCACCACTAATCCGGGTTCCTCGGCTAGAAACCCTCAGTAGCAACTCCCTCTTCTTTTCCTTGCTCTGTTGGGTACTATTCCGACTACAATACCTCACCAACTCCACTCTACAATATTCCCACAGCCTTCTAAACCCCAAGAACTTGAAGGTGAGAGCTCTTAGACTCTACACAATCCTGGCACCAGCAACCCGGCCTCCTCAGTGAACTATGTCAGCCCTCCCAGCTTCTACGTGAGGCTCCCTTTGCCTTCCTTAGCCTCTGCGTTGCCTCTTCCCGGCTCACCCTTGATGACGCAGGCACTGCGTTACCCTTCCCTTGTTGTTGCTCTGCTAGAAACAGCTTTTGTTACCTCGGGACAACTGTTTTCCGCTGCTATTGCTCCACTCGGCTGATGTCCTTAGTCTTCCTGTGATCTGCAATCACACTCTGATACCATGTTGAAGTTTCTAAGTTTACTTAGTTAGGAACCCTCCATGCACTTTATCTGATTTATTCCTACCTACTTGTTATTTTACTTAACAAGTTATTTACAATGTAAATACTGAAAATAAACACTAATGCATGCTCAACGTATTACAGATCAACAACTAAAGGAAACAAAAACAATCACACCATATGACACCATTAGTTTTGGACCAATGTCCCCGAAAAAATCCAGTGTGGGAAAACCAGTGCAGCTATCTGAGGGTTTTCTTATTAAGCAATATCATAGTACAATCTGCGTGTTGAAACTGGCCTACCTAACAAGGAATTTCCTTGGCAGTAATACCTCTCAATTTCTGACAAATCCCCTGGTTGAAACCTCGGATAATCCTTCCGACAGCTCCTCAGCACCAATCTGCCCTAGAAACCCCAGCGTCAGCCTCTCCAGACTACGTCAGCCCCTCTCTGCCGAGCGATGGCCCTACGTCACCCCGTATGGGTTTGCGTCAGCCTTAGGAAGCCCTGCGTCAGACCTCTAGCCTTCTGCGTCTACAACACTAACCTCTCTGAGGCTTTGCGCAACTCCTGGTTGCCTCTACGTGGCCCTGGCTGGCTATGCGTCACTCTCTCGGGCTACTACGCTGCTCTCCCGACACTATCTCTACCTCTCTATCTCTCTGTACTCAATGGCCCTCAGTTGCAACTCCCGATCACTACTTCTATCT
Source organism: Pinus taeda (assembly GCA_000404065.3). Taxonomy (NCBI): domain Eukaryota; kingdom Viridiplantae; phylum Streptophyta; class Pinopsida; order Pinales; family Pinaceae; genus Pinus; species Pinus taeda. The sequence goes on from APFE030862334.1 coordinate 191,670, forward strand.
CTCTTAGGAAACCCCGCTCTAGAGAATAAAATCACTGATCACTCTAGTGTATTCTCCAAGTGACACTCAAGCCTCCTCTTATACTTTTCCTGTTGACATCTCAACGGCCGAGATTAAGTCCCTAATCAAAGGCTAAGATTAGATCTAGCTTGATCCATGTCTTTTGGACCATTTTAACATAGATTCATATTAATACACATTAATATTTTATTTTCCCTAAGTTTAGACTTAGGGACTCCATTAAAAATATTAATTATTTTAATATCTCCTGATCTATTTAGAATCTACCCAAACCCTTTCTGGGTATTGGAGATCTCATGTGCCCCAACCTCTCCACCAAATTTTGTGGCTAGAGCACATCCAATGCTACCCCAAATTTAACAGTGGGCAGTGATCAAAGTGACAACTGCTGCCCTAGGTCGTTATGGCACCATTCCTATACAGTCTGAGCGATGACAAAGGCCATAGCCTCCTTCCTTTGGGCTTCTCTCTACAACTTGCATTTGAGACTAGTTTTGAAAGAATTGAGAAGAAGGATTCACTTATATAGGGCATCTAATTAAAATCTACCAAGAGCTTGCATCTCACATAGATTTAGGTCCTGCAATTCGTCTACGATAGAAATTACATCCTATGGCAATTGTTCATCCAGTAACTTGGAATTTTAATTCACATTGTGAAAGTAATTATTTTTAAAGGCACTGGTTTCTAACTTATAATCTTAAGGAATTTAATCAAATCGTGCTTAATAACCATTCTTGCCTCTTAATTTCAACCAATTTACTAAGTCATTCAGTTGTGTGTCCTCGACTTGTTGGCTCCCAACAAGTTGTTCATCAACTCATCCATAGGGACTACCCCCCTTAACCTGCATTTTGGAGATAACTTAAATGGAGAGGGCAGGGATCAGAGTGACAGCCCTTGACCTAAGCATTGTCGCAATCCTATGTACAATTTGAGCGACACCATTATTTTGCATCGTTGTCAGGAACTAATCTTGTGGTCCTTAGTTTTCACGACATCACTTCTTTTCATCTCATCCCTTTGATCCGTCAATCGGCACATTTTATGGTGTCATTGTCGGGGATAAGTTTCTTGTTCTCGGCACCTCAACATCTTTTTCATCCTCACTATCACAACATTTTCTAGCACCTAGACATTTCAGGTAGTTCCCTGTTTGGGAGGTGACTCCACTTATTCATCTGTTCACAATAGCATATACTAGAAGAAATCTTGGTAGTTTGTTTAATCTCACTTTGGATCCTAAAAAGGCCCTGTTACCGCTCAAACTAGCAGGGGTCCTAGGAGGGGATCTTATAGAGAAACTACTAGGTCAATGGGCAACAATGGAGCAATAGCCCACTACCACCTCAATTAAGACTCCCTGCTCTTTACGGACTTTCACCGATGGGAGGAGACCGAGTATAGGGGGAATCACTAGAAAGGATGGATCTATGAATGGATAGAGAGTGATTCCTAAGGCCTATTCACAAAAGAGGCTCAATTAGACAACTTGCTTACTTCAACAAGGCGATGCACTCTCTAAGAAGGGCTAAGAGGATTCTTATGCATAGGTTTCAGGATATGCCTTAACAAGGGGCTTCCTAGACCTAAGGGCCCTTATGGATAAGAGGCTTCTATGTAATCCTTCTGGAATTGGAGTTACAAAGTTGCAAGACCGCACAGAGCCAAGTGGACCCAAAACTAGGTCAAGAATATGGAGTTGATCAACCAAGGAGGGACTTGACCTAATTATGGAAGAAAAGAGGATCAAAGGACAAATTTTCTTTGGACAATTGAATGCAATGATCCAAATGAGGACACTAGCCGAGAGCAAAGTAGAGCAAGAAACGGTCCTTGAGCTAGGGCTTGTTTTATCTCAAGATCCCGCCATCGGAATTTCTCGAAATTTGGAGGGCCTCTAGAGAAAACCCTAGCGTAGTTATGGACAAGAGATCAAACTTTTTTGATGGCTACAATGGGATAAAAGTGATGCCCTAGGTGACCTATGGAGGCTCACCTAGAAAGAGGAAAGGTGACAGAAATATTCTTTAAAAGTGATCACCTATGGAAGGATTAGTGTCTTATCCTTTGGGAGAGATGGAGTCAAAGAGAACTTGGTGCTTGGAAAAAATTCACCCAATCAAGGAGGCCTTCAAGCAACTTCACATGGCCTTCAAGCAAGTGTTTATAATTCGATATGCAATAATTGATGACTTATCCAGTGTATTCAACAACAATAATCCCTAGGAACATTCATCCATTCATACATGGCCCATGCAATGATGCAATGCTACAAAAGATCAAAATATTCATAAATTTCAGACTTTTATAGCAAAAATCCCAGCAACATTTCATGTGACAAAGTAAATAACAAGAATAAGCATGAAAAAGACCACATACATGTACAAATGAGTATATCCAATCATCAAATTATGCCAATAATGAAACTCCAAGACGAGAGTAGATCCAAACATCAAAAATTCATCCATGTAATCCAAATGCATCCTCCAAAAGGGAATATGAAAATCTCAAGTAGCTACTAAACCCAAATCCAAGTGATGATGAGAGAATGAATCACCTCTCATCTATTTAAATTTTATACAATCTCTAATGAGTTTGATTTGCCTAATTTGGCCCAATTGAGCCACAAATAATAAAATAACTTGCAATAATAACATCCCTTGGTGCCAAGCCCACCAAGATAGCTCAATAACATACGAATAAGCCTCTCAAGAGGGTAGAATGATCAATAAAATGAGTTGTTGGGCCTTTGAGGAGGCCTAATGAAGTCTAGAGTGTGCCATGTTGTGAGAATGGACCTCAAACATAGTGGACAAGTGGTTGGCCCCTTGTTTTCCAAGCAAATCCTAGTGGTGCTCCCAAATGGGTGTGATGGGCACAAGGACATCCTCATGGGTATCCAAGTGGATTGAAAATGTCTGTAAACCATTTGCAAGGACTAGGATGATCACATAAGCCCTCCCTATGTCTCCTGCAATGAGACACATCCTCATCTGGAGCCTAGAACATCTGCCAAGTGTATGGTGCAAGTTTGGAGTTAGTTGGGCATGGTGAACTAGGTGCATCATCTTCATCCAAAAGGTGGAACACGAACAATCACTGAATGGTGTTGGGGATCCCCTTGCTCTCCAATACAATAAAACATTAGAGTAATCAAGTAAAAGAGCTTACAAATCATGGAATCAATGGGGCACTTCAAGGTGGCATGCCCTTCCATAGTGGCCTTTGGCATGTACACGTATCCAAGCTCAATAAGGGGATTAACCAAGGACCCTACTAGGTGGTTTCAGCGTTTAAAGGACGTGGCATGTCCATTGTACATCTATCAACAAGTAGGTGACATGTGATATAGGCCACATATCATGGTAAAAGGTTAGCTATGATGAGGGAAGCCCACACTTAAGTATATGAGTGTAGGAGGGAGCAAAATGTGGTACATGAGTTACTCCGGCCTTTGTTTTTCCACTTTCTTCATATGCCTTTTTCCTTTGATTGATTTTTCTTTATAACTACTTGAGGCTCCAGGGAATGAGAGCATGAAGAGTAGGATATAGCAGTAGATACGTCCCCTTTTAAGGCGGGGCAGCTCATTGTATAATAGGGGTTAGGACAATCATGGGTTCCTTAATGTGAAGTGGGGCTCATCTAGGGCCCATAGAAACTAGGGTAATGGCCATGAATGAAGGGTAGAGCTCATATTTGGCTTTTGCCCACGTGCTAAATTTGTATGTCCTAGCCATCATTGGCATTTTGTGGTACATTTCATGTTGTAAGTGGTCAAATTATGCTTTCTATTTTCTTTTTAGTTGCATCAACCTTCGGGCATCGTTCCAAAAAGGACCCAAAGTGTGGACAAGGGGAGGGGGGGGCTAACCTTATCTAGACCTAATGGACACATGTGGACACGAATGGGAAAAATGATGAATGGAGTTAAAATCAGTGGAATGGAATGATGTATATGATACTGGGAAGCAGGACCATGCAACCGAAATCAAGGTTTCCCATGTAGTGTTAGCCCTAAAGTTAATGGCCAGTAAAGGAGATCCCACGAGACTAGAATACAAGGCTAACCACCAAATCGGGCATAGGAGACAAGTATAAACATAACCCACTCTTTCCGCCGAATCCCCCCACTAATCCATGCCCAAAAGTGTCCATGATAAGTAAACAAAATTATTCAACTAAACCAATGAAAGGTCATACCTTTGGGGTCGGGAGGCCCACCTCTAAACATACAATCATAACAGATGGGCGAGGGACCACATGGATAGCTCAGGTGGCAGAGATAATGGCACATCGAACTATATGTTGGTTGCAAGGGGTTGTTGGCTATTAGTTGAGGACCATCTAGGAGAAAAAATCTCCTATATACACTACCCATAGGTGGTGGGTAACATCTAGCTCCAACTGGGACATGATCTCTCAGAGAGGTGCATGAAGCTACTCGATCGGGAGGTCATGTGAACACCAACAATCTCTTGGAACTGTAGACCTGTTAACTGCACATATCAAAGACCAAGCACACAGGACAACATATTTTTGTGGTGTCTTATGATCACCCCTGCTTAGTATTAAGCAATAAAAATCATCAGGAAAGTAAAATGCAGTCAAGCACCACCCATATAAGACCCGCGAGTACTCGCGGGTCTTGGCAGGTTCTATAGTGAGTCGGGTCACTTTCATAGAACCCGCGCTTAAGCCCGAACTCGGCAAGTATTTTATTAAACCCCACTACCCATATAAGACTCGTGGGTTTGCCATAAAACCCACATTAGACTCTTATAAGACCCATCCACCTTCAAAAGGCAATTTTATTTTTTATTTTTTGATTTTATTTTTATTTTTCTTTTCTTTCTAAGAAATGAGGTGGAGGGAAAGAGAAATTGGAGAGAAGAAAATGCTTTATAAGCAACTCTCTCCCTTCCATTTGTCATTCACTTGTCATTTGAGTGTTTGCCTAATATCTATGAGTGTTGAGTGACTCCATTGCATGGTAAAGGAGATCTTGGAGGAGGTTGAAGGAGGTTTCATCAAACTAGACCTAGCTTCAACTGGGCTTCATGAACCTTATTTGAATTTTTTCCATATAAATTTATTTAAATTTTTTGTGTTCAAATTATTTTTTTTTTGCTTTCAAAATTTTTTTATGTTTGCAATTTTTTTTTATTGTTGTGGCTAAGAAACTCAACTACAGGGCCTACGGGTTGAGGAGGCAATCCCCTGATTTGAGTTGGCTTGATGAAGAGACTGAGGATGTTGAAGTTTCTAAGTTTACTTAGTTAGAAACCCTCCATGCACTTTATTTGATTTATTCCTACCTACTCGTTATTTTCCTTAACAAGTTATTTACAATGTAAATACTGAAAATAAACACTAGTGCATGCTCAACATATTACAAATTAGCAACTAAAAGAAACAAGAACAAACACACCATATGACACCATTATTTTTGGACTAATGTCCCCAAAAAATTCCCATTGTAGGAAAACCGATGTAGCTATCTAAGGGTTTTCTTATTAAGCAATATCATAGTACAATCTGGGTGCCGAAACTGGCCTACCCAACAGAGAATTTCCTTGGCAGTAATACCTCTCAGTTTCTGACAAATCTACTAGTTTAAACCCCGGATAATCCTTCCGCAAGCTACTCAACACTAATTTCCCCCAGAAACCCCAGCGTCTGCCCAATCTGGAATGCATCAGCATCTCCTAGCCCAGCATTAGCCCTGCGTCAGCCTATCTTGGCCTACGTCAACCCAAGGAAGCCCTACGTCAGCTCTTTGAGCCTCTGCGTCAGCTACGCTGGCCCCTCTGGTACTCTGTGCAGCACTTAGTTGCCTATGCGTGGCCCTGCATGAGCATTGGCTGCTCCTGTGTCTCTCTCTGGCTGCTCTGCTGCTATCCCGACACCATCTCGGCCTCTTTGTCTCTCTATACTCAATGCCCCTCAGCTGCTCTCCCAATGACTGATTCTATCTCTCTTAGCAAACCCCGCTCTAGAGAATATAATAATTGATCACTCTGGTGTACTCTCCAAGTGACCCTCAAGCCTCCTCTTATACTTTTCTCGTTGACATATCAACAGCCGAGATTAAGTCCCTAATAAATGGCTAAGATTAGATCTGGCTTGATCCATGTCTTTTGGACCATTCTGACACAGTTTCATATTAATACACATTAATATTTTATTTTCCCTAAGTTTAGACTTAGGGACTCCATTAAAAATATTAATTATTTTAATATCTCCTGAACTTTTTAGAATCTGCCCAAACCCTTTCTGGGTATTGGAGACCTCATGTGCCCCAACCTCTCCACCAAATTTCGTGGCTAGAGCACATCCAATGCTACCCCAAATCAACACTCCCTCTTAGCGAGGACTATGCTCTAGCAATACTCACTGCGTATCACCCTGATCATCCGACATCGGCCCCTATGCTGATGTTAAGCCTCCCTGCTCAACATCCTCTGCACTTTGCATCCTGTACTGCTACCCATGAGTCTGCTACTGCCACTGTTACATCTGTATGACAGCTCCCTCTGCATCTGTGTTGTTGTTTGTCCTTTCTCCCATCACTACATTCGCACTGCACCTCCTCTCATCATGTTGCATCGTGTTGCCCACTGCTGCATTGCGACTCAGTTACTGAGAAGTAAGTAACTGATCTCCCAATCTAACCTCCCCGTTGGGCTAGAGACACCTAGTGATGCTGAAGCTCCCTCTGCAACTGACAAGTGCTCCCTCTCTAAATTCTGTGGTGCTGCAATAACTCCCTGCATCTCGCACCATTGCACACCTCTCTGTGTCATCCTGCACTGGTGAAACACTCTTGTGCCTCTCGCACTACTGCAACCTACTAGCCTCGCGCTGTCTCAGGACTCCTGCACTGCAGCTCCCTCTGCTACTCCATCTGCATCCGTCTCTACCTACTCAGCCAGTCCTGCTACTGTGATCACACTCATTGGCTTTTGCTCTGCTAGAAACATCTTCTGTCACCTCGGGACAACGGTTTTATGCTGTTATTGCTCCGCTCGGCTGATGTCTTTTAGTCCTCCTATGATTTGCAATCACGCTCTGATACCATGTTGAAGTTTCAAAGTTTACTTAGTTAGAAACCCTCCACGCACTTTATCTGATTTATTCCTACCTACTTGTTATTTTCCTTAAGAAGTTATTTACAATGTAAACACTGAAAATAAACACTAGTGCATGTTCAACATATTACAGATCAGCAACTAAAAGAAACAAGAACAAAAACACCATATGACACCATTATTTTTGGACTAATGTCCCCGTAAAACCCAATGCGGGAAAACCAGTGTAGCTATCTGAGGGTTTTCTTATTAAGCAATATTAGAGTACAATCTGGGTGCCGAAACTTCTTCTTTGTGGGTCCTTCAGCTATTTGATCAATTTCCTTTCTTGATGTCATGAATTCAATCGAGCTTCTTCCTGTAGGGCATTAGCCATCCATCACTTTCCTTCTTGGTTTGTCATGCCATTCCTTTCTTCATGGAAAGTGGCCTTCTTGATACATATCTGGAACGTTCATTATATGGCTACTTCTTTCTCATCATGTTTCTCTCAGGAATTTCCATCCACCACATGAATGCTAGTTGTACTTGCACTTACAACTCTTGTTCCAGCAGCCCTGCATGAACTCATCCAAATAATATTCAAGAAATCAAAACATAATATTAAATCAAACAGTACCTTACGAGATGGATCTTCATCATGACATCTTCCTGTAGGTATCAGCATCCTGCATACACATTGACACATCTCCCAAAGATATCCATTGTCAAGGGTCTCCATCTTTTTCAGACTTCCATCAAAGTCTTCATATCTTTCAGGAGATTTCCTAGTCAAATCTTCTTGGTCTTTTGGATGTTGATCGCATCATGGTTGCATATCTCACGATCTCTTCCTTTCTTACACATTCCATTCCCAGGAGCTTCCAATCAGAGTTCCTTAATTTTAGCCAACCACCTCATACTTCACATGAGGACATATTATGTTGATTTCATCTAGTGTGGCTTATGCCTTCCTGCATCCTTTCTGAGGAGGAGATCATTTTTCCCTTAACCATGCTTCCCAAGATAGAAGTAGTGATCCATGTTACCTGCAACCATACGACATGACTTTATAATATTAAATACAAGCATACATACCTCATTTTACCTTTAGGTCATCTCAGCTTCTTTCAGCAGCTTCCTTGATTGAAAAGATCTTCAACCCCTTGATCTGCTTCATTTCTCATGTCATCATACCATCATCCCAAGAACTCCACAAGTTGGAGTTTCTGATGAAACACTTGCTTCCTTTTTCGATCGGTGAATCCTTCAATGAGAATTCTATCTCGCATATTCTTATTCAACAAATGTTTCCCTTTTTGACTTGATGTATGATGAGCCCCGTCCTAGATGACTTCATCCTTTCCTTCAATGTCTAATGAGGTTCCCAAATATCCTTCATGTTTGACTGTCATGGATTTTGTTCCTTCTGTCCCTCATGATTCCCATGGTGATGTTACGAGCTATTGTTTTTAATGCTTTCATGATGCCACAATGCATCTTATGATTTATCATGGTCATATCTATAACAAAAGATTTAGGAGCTTATGATAAGACCCTTTTGTGATGGATACCATCTCAATCATAGAAGAGATCTGTTACTCCCTCTTTCCTTGGCCCTTTTCTTCAGCTTCCTCCATCTTTCCGGTGATATGACCTTTCTTTCCATAACATTGAATCTTATCTATATTGTTCTATCTCGTTTGAGGACCAAACTTCCCTTTCCTTTCTGCAAATGTTTGAGTCCTTTATCCTTCAACACTTTTGCCCTCAACTTGTCTTTTCTATATAGCATAGAGACCACAAGTTATCGAATGAAGTAACTTGAGTGCATTTAAGAACAATGATGATTATCTTCTTATCATCTCTCCCAGATCTCCCAATTGAGATCTTATAAAAATATCCCTTCATTCTTTGATACTTTCAATTTTGTGTAGACCAGGTCTAGTGATATGACCTTCTTTACTGCATTTTCAGAGAATATATCTTCTAACATTTGATATGTCTCTTTGATGTCTCCTTTGCTACATAGGGACAAGAGGAACTTTGATTGATTTCATAAGAATCCTATGAGTCCCTTGATCCTTTTCCATGTATTCAAACAATGCTTGACCTTTAGAGACTTTTCCATAGATATCAATGACTTCTCTTTCAGGGACTATATCTATCCTCCTTTCTTATGCAAGGAATTTCAATGACCCAACCAATTTATAGATCTCCTTGCAAACACGAAGTCATTTAACCAAACTTGATTATAGAATGAAAGATACTTGGCAAGTGAAGATGAAATCTTTACCTTGATTATGTTGAAAATGGTTGAAGCAGATGCATTGATGCTTCCTTCGGATGAGATCCTTGTAGTAATGATAAGAGGCTTGCCTTCTTCCCTTCAAGATACTTTATGATTAATAGATTGTTGATTTGCTTGAGATGGCATTGTATTGCTATCACACAAGTGGGCTATGGAACCTTGTAGCATTCTATTGAAGTTGCAGCATTGTGTAGAACCATAGAGCATCGATGTCACTTGCTATGATCATCACCTTATAGTACCAAGATCTATTACTTAGTATTATATGGACACAGAGATCCCAACAACATATCACCGAGATTATTATCATGAAATTACCCGAGAATCTTTAGATAAGGATCCAAACCAGTCTCACTATAGTACTAAATTGTCTTGTTGTTGTAGATTGTTTCCTTGATTATAGGGACAAAAGCTTTTGTTGTTGTAGACTGATTCTTCAATTTTTGATGTAGATCTTGATCCTTTTCTTTGATAACCTTCAACTTGCTTTGATCCTTGAGTTTCTCTTTTATGCCCTTCCTTTGACTTCAGCGCCTTAACTCTGATACCATGTTGAAGAATCTAGGGCATTTAGGTTAGGATGAGATTCTTCAAACAATGATAATTATTTATGAGGTACTTTTTACCTTTTCCTTATTATCATAATCTTCTCTTATTATTACTATATGTTATTTTACTTCATCAAATAGTTACCAAAACAAAAGAGACAAGAACACAAAATGTTGGCTCTCTGCCAGGGCCAAAACCTCTCACTTTTTGAGAGGAAAACCTGCACAAATTCTTCATATAGAGATTCCAATTGACAAATACTAAAACCAAGACCCTTGACCTATAAGCCACTCCAAGACCAAGACACTAGCTCTTTGCTCTTTTCTTCTTCTTGATTACTCTTCCTCTTCGACCTACTTAGCACTTAGATCATCTCCTCAATGAGTTGTAGATGCACTACAGATGGCACCGAGACATGTCAATGCACTGTCACCAAAATGTGACCTTTGCAGCAACATTGATACAACATTGAACAATAGCTCCAAAATTTCGTTGTCCCTTCATCACTCCTTGTTGACCCATCTGAACTGTGCTCCCTTCTCTATAATTTGAATCTCAAGAGGGATCCAAATTCCCTTGACTATGAGACAGCGCCTTTTTGTAGTTTCCACAGAGATCTTGCCATTGCCCATCCGAATAACACTGAGATATATCTGAACCTCATTCTGCGTCTACCCATCAGAATTTAGAGATGACTATAGCCCTATTTGAACATCAAAGAGAGATATCTAAATCACTGCACTTGTAGCTAGCCCTTAGACTTTTTCGTTGTTCCATTATCATCTTTTCTCGCTACTCCTTCCATCTGAATTAGTTTATGTTCTAGGGATTCGAACTGTCTTCTTGTTATTACCCATCCGAATTCAAAGGATGATCTGAATTCCTGAACTTAGGAAATGCAAAGTACCTTGGTGCCTATATATAGTGGTCGCCCATCATAAATAATTTGACTTGCGTGTATGAAGGGATGTGTGTTTATATAATGAGCCGACATGAAATCCTTATTTATTTCAAGGCCGTCATGAGGAGTGGAACTAGTGCTTGTCGTTGAAGGGCTTCTAAACATACATGCTCAAGAAGAGCTCTTCATACATGACATTAATTCTATGACTCTAATAATAAATCTTAAGGCTCTCAATGAGAGCCATCTAAAATAAAATCACTTGCTCATGAAACCCATGAAGCAAGGTTTACAATAATAATTTTATTTTCTTCATTGCAACATTTACAAAAGCCACAATTACATGTCATTATGAAAACCGAACCTAGTTACATTTTACAAAAATTCTAAGTGTGACCTTCCTCTTCACTGTGTTGGAATTAGTCTTTAGAGTAGGTTATGAGATGGAAGCCAACAATAAGCAAGCAAAGGCTTGATTAACGATGCCTCCCCCTATTTTCCAACCACCCGATGCCTCCGGCACTACAGAGACTGTGGCTCTGATGACTGCAAAGTCACTGTGTTAACCACTAAAGAGGGACTGAATTCTTTAAGCTAAATTGAGAAAGGTGGCCCTATTCTCTATCAACCAAGTTTATGCTTCGAGGGAAGTTAACTAGTGCAAGGTTAATCCTAGAATGCAAGCGCAAAATACAAGTGATTAGTTAGCTTATTCCAATAAGAGAGACAATATTATTCCAATGCTTTAAAAAAAGATACATTATTACATCGACACTGATTTGGCTCTTTATCAACTTGAACCTGAGATGAACAAATAAGGTACTATAATATTTCTTAGAGCCAACATCAAAGATCCCTCTCACTAAAATAAGATTGTCAATACCTTAATGAGTTAATTAGATTTTAACTGAAGTTAAATTAATTAATTCAAAATAAAGGATTTGAATTATTGATTACAACAAAAACTAAGCTAAGGTTAATGCATTGATGAAGTTAAATTAATTAATTTAATTTAATTTTAAAGTTTAAATTAATTAAATCAACAACTTCGAAATTAGTTTCCTAATTACTTGAGTTGAATTATTAGATTAATTCGGTAATTTAAATTTAAACAAATTAATGAGTAATTGGAAGATTAAGGGTAAGGTGAGTAGATTTTTCAGTTAATTAATTAATTAAAAATTTTAAATTATGTTGAAAGTTGAATTTACTTAAATTATATTTTTTGAAATTGAGTTAATTTTAATAAAATCTAAATCAAAGATCAAATTTAAAATTTATGCCTAAAGTTAAACCTAGAGCATTAGTTGAATATATTAAAAGGCCCCCTTATTAAACAATACATTACCAAAACCCAAGCCTCACAGTATTCAATCGTACGTATAAATTTCACTAGGGCTTTTTGCAGGTTGTCGCTCACGGCATTTTGCTTATGGCTGACGAGATAAGCCCAGAAAAATATTTACGGCCCTCCAAATCTTGCGGTAAGAATATTTTGAAAACGACTTCAACAAAATGGCTTTCAGAGAGTCTCAGTTATCTGCAGGTCATCCAAGCCATCAGAGAGGAGTATCGGCCTCCCCCAACAAATTTCAGAAATTAAATCAAGTTCTCAAGCGGTGGACCCCTGCCCCAAAAAAATTGATGAAATCCCCTTCACAATATAGGTTTTCTCTGCAAAACGAAGGACTAGCTGAGATAAAAATTCAGTGAAAAGATCACGCCCTAAAGAGGCTTGCAGCTAGGAGAAGGAAAGTTTCTGAAGTGAAAAAACACAATGAAAATCCTTGAGAAATTTAGCAATTTTCTGTGAAACCAAACCCCCTTGAAAATTTAGTGTTATGCCAACGATCTATGATGAAACCCCCTGCAAAAGGAAGAAAGTTAGAAAATGAAATCAAAAGGATGAAGCCCCAGATTGCTAGCGGCTAAGAAGGAAGGGGCCTCCCAGGCCTGCGGCAGCTTCAGATAAATATCAAATAACAAGTCAAAGTGTTAAATTATGTGAATAGGTTCATCCAGCTGCAAGAAAATTCGTTATTTTCAAACCCTTATGCCAACCCCTCAAACAAATTCATTGTCCCTTGAATGAACAATTTCGAAGTGCTATAACAAAACTTCAAGGTTAAAAATTTACCTAAGATATGTAACAGCGTCCACAGGCCCTCGGCCTTGGAAGAAAAGTCTTTTTAAAAAAACCGAAGAAAACCCTTATTCCTTCAAGGATTGTAGCTTAGACCATACAGCTATTAACTTTTCTTTTCTTTTTGATACATGCTCAAAAATCCCTTAAAACCCTTTTTTCTTCAAGGATTGAGGCTTGAGGCTTATAGACCATACAGCTATAAACTTTTCTTTTCTTTTTAATGTTGGCTCAAATAATGTGTTTGATTTTTTTTTAATATTTTTTTTTTTGACGTAGGGAAGGAATTCCTTTTGCAAATAATGCCAAACCCCAACCATTCAACTCTTACACCTGCAAGGAAAACTTAAAAAAAAACCAAAAGCAAAATATATACAAGAAACAAAGAGTTAGCAAAGAATATTTATTATTTACAAATATATACAAATGTACAATGCTCGTGAAAATAAAATAAATTTGATAAATATTTTTTTTAAATGATGAATAATAATAGATTTTATGTGTTTCGAAATTTATGGTGTTACCCATAGCCTTAGCAAAGTAAGAAAACCATATAAAATGCTTGAAGCCTAAACAAGGTCGGCCCTCTTCCAAAGTCTTTGAACTTGAAACCCAAGGGTTGGGGAACCTGAAAACTCTATATATTTTCTTCAAAAAAGCTTGTTAGACATATAGCGAATCAGAGCACCTAAAATAGACCCCAAAATCTACTAATAGAATATTCTTATCACCATCTAATGGATAAACAAACTTCAAAAATTTAAGCACAATATAGGAAACACATACCCAACACATATCACAAATCATTTGAACAAAGAACACCATGCATTGAACCCCAAAGTCTTTTATTATGGTATTTCAAACGTTCCCAGCAGATCAATGGAACAAAATCAGCGTTACAAAATTACCAAGACTCTGGTGCAAGGAGACGCACAAGTCGGACGTGTGGGAGTACCCTCAAATTTTAGAGAAATTTCGGGGGTTCGAGGGGGAGGGGCGTCGATATATATATATATAATAATTATACATATATATATAAGAATATATGAAATATAAGTGTAAAATTCATATTCACGTGTTCAATAATGAAAGCATAAATATTAAATAAACTAATAGTAATATGCATACCAATACATTGAAAATTGAAATTTCATTCACACATAAAATTTAAATTCATAATTGAATTGAATAATGACATACATTAATCCATCATAATCATTCATTTTGATACCATTCATATCACATATTCATTATTCATCCATACCATGAGAATCAATAAATAAAAATCAATAATGAAATATTCAAATACATTGATCCATATCATTCATCATTCTACAATCTACATTGATTTAAAAATTAAATTCATCATTCATCATTCTATAATCTAAATTAAAAGCAAAACATACTCGTATATTACTATAAACTATATACTAGATACCGAAGTTTTGAAGGGGGATGCCCAGACACACCCCTTTTGGGGAGTCTAGTCCCCTACACTGGGGAAACGACCCCCTTACGTCTCCCCAAGACTTTCAAAAGAGTGCGTGGGGAAACGCACCTTCAGTGGACTCCCCTTCCCAGGTGCGTGAGGCGCGAGGGGTGCATGCACCTGACCCTCGCAGACGCGCCCCCGTCGAACACAGAAAATTACACAGACTAGAGTCAGAGCTTTCATCATCACTTGAAAAGCAAATGACTTCTAATTTATAGATAAATCCTCCAAGTGAGAAATAACGACTAGTTGGTTTGATCCCCATCAAAATAATCTCGACGTTGATAAATATTTGATCATATTTTAATCTATACTATCGAAAATATTTATTTTTGATGAAATTTTGAATTTCTCATAAAGCATATTTTTTATTAATCCAAAAATCATTTTTTTCAATTCATTTCCTCAAAATTTTGACTACTTAAACACCAAGGTCTAAGGGCTTAATTTTTCTTAAAAAATCCATTTTTGCCTTGGTGGGGGACCTCCAAAAAATAACCTATTTTTGACCCACGAATTTCTGGTCATTTTCCACTTGGAGAAATTAATTTATTTTTTTTTAAATTGACTCTAAATTTATTAATTTTCTGGCTTAAGATTTAATTTTATTTTTTGCCAAAAAAATTAATTAATTGATTCATGAGAAGATCAATTAATTTTTCACCCTCAAATATTTTAGCCATGGTATCTAAGTATGAAGGACAATGCACTAAAATATTTTTTACATAAAATTTTACAAATTCAACTCTCAAAGTGGGATACCCATTCGTTATAGGGTTTAAGCTAGAGGGAAAAAAACTCTTCCGATTAATTGTGTTTAGAAACACACGTAATCAGTGAGGTTAAAAAACCTCTTAGGATGAAATTTGTTGCCAAAATCACAGGCTTACCTAGGTTGTTACATACATGGTCATACTAGCATCATTTACATTACAACTTGCAGAATTTGGGTTTAAAATGACATAACATTTTTGCCTTGGTGGGGGACCTCCAAAAAATAACTTATTTTTGACCCACGAATTTTTTGGTCATTTTCCACTTGGATAAATTAATTTCTTTAAAATTTATTTTTTGACTCTAAATTAATTAATTTTCTGGCTTAGAATTTAATTTTACTTTTTGCCAAAAAAAATAATTAATTGACTCATAAGAGGATCAATTAATTTTCCACCCTCAAATATTTTAACCATGGTGTCTAAGTATGAAGAACCATGCACTAAAATATTTTTTTACATAAAATTTTACAAAATTCAACTCTCAAAGTGGGAATACCCATTCGTTATAGGGTTTAGGCTAGAGGGAAAAAAACTCTTCCGATTAGTCGTGTTTAAAAACACACGTAATTAGTGAAGTTAAAAAACCTCCTAGGATGAGATTTGTCTCCAAAATCACAGGCTTACCTAGGTTGTTACATGCATGGTCGTATTAGCCTCATTTACATTACAACTTGCAGAATTTGGGTTTACAATGACATAATAGATAGTTGGCTGATGATTTTGAACTTCAAAAGAAATTGTACCACTGGTTCCTGGAAATTGTGACAAAATAGGTGCAACAGGGTGATCTATAATAGTGATATAGTGTAAAAGGAGCTCTTGAATATCTCAAATTACATTGGTTTCTTGACTCTTGATAATAGCCTTCCATTGCATTTCTTACATCTCTTCTTGCACCATTGCAAAACATTGCATTGCCATTAGAGTATCTCTCTCATTGTTAAAGTGCCAAATGCATTTTGCATATCATATCTTAGCTACTCTCTTTTGCATACCAACCATTTGCATCCTTGCGTTGTCATCTTCGCATTTTTGGCATATCATTTTGGTAATTGCATTAGCTTTGTTAAAGAAATCATTGTTAGCAATCTCATATTGTGCTCGTTAATACTGTGTTTAAGATTATCTAATATGCTTCATTGGATTATGATCTAAATGATAAAAGCTTCTTCTGCCTAATTGTTAAATCACAATATCATAAGAAAAAATAAATAAGATCTTATTGACACATTGATAAGCTCTAATAATTTCTCGAAGTAAATGGAATTGTTAATTGTGTTTCACTGGAATTATTTATCTTGCTTCATTGGGATAATCTCTTAATTGTTCACTAAGCGCTTCATTTAATTACTCTTGTCATCTTTTGTTGAATAAGCATCTTTGATTTCAAGTGATTTGATCTTTTAATAATCTCATTGAAGCAATCACTCATATCTTCAATCTTCATTAGCTTAAAAGTGCATTCCTAAAATCTACGTCCGAGAATAAGATTGGTTGTAAAAAGATAGGACCACCTTCTTCAAACAATTTGAGGACTCTAGACCCTCATTCGCAGTTAACATAGGTGACCACAATTTGAGGACTCTAGACCCTCATTCGCAGTTAACATAGGTGACCTTGGAGTTCTCTTGTGGGAAAGAACGGAAGCACCTAGGTGGTCAAAACCCCACGGGAGGTATCGTTAATGAGTTCATAGCCTCCTTCCTTTGGGCTTCTCTCTACAACTTGTGTTCAAGACTAGTTCCAAAAGAATTGAGAAGAAGGATTCACTTAGATAGGGCATCTAATTAAAATCTACCAAGAGCTTGCATCTCACTTATATTTAGGTCTTTCATTTCATCTAGGATAGAATTTGCATCCCGCAACAACTATTCATTCATTGACTTGGAATTTTAATTCACATTGTGCAAATAATTTATTTTAAAGGCACTGGTCCATAACTTATAATCTTAAGGAATCTAATCAAATTGTGATTAATAATCATATTTGCCTCTAAATTTCAACCAAGTTGTGTCTCCTTGACTTGTTGGTTCCCAACAAGTCGTTCATCATCTCATCCATAGGGACTACCCCCCTTACCCTGCATTTAGAAGACAACTTAAACAAAGAGAGCAGGGATCAGAGTGATAGCCCCCGCCTTGAGTGATGTCGCAATCAAGTGTACAATTTGAGCGACAACATGACCTTTATATATATAACTTCAAACACACCTTCAAAACTTCCCGTTAATATATATATATATATATATAATTTCCTTCACTTTTAAACATATATCCCCATACACACTAACTCCTTGGAAAAGTTCCTCCATGTAAAAAAAATAAAACTTATCAATTCCACATAAAGAGATATTGGCATTTTCTTTTGTTTTTCTTTACCTGCAAATACAATGGCTTGCCAAAGCCACGGAGCATGTAGCAAAGTAATAAAGAAATAAGTGATATATTTTATCTACTCTTACTTTTTTTGTGAGTTTTAAAGAGAATTGGAAATTCCCTTTTTACTTTACATGCACCTTTTTTTCAAGTTGTGTATGTATATTATATAATATATATAATATATATATATTATATATATGCGAATGCTTTTCCCACAACTCTAGAATATTTTGTAGAACTTTAACTTTTTACTACTTCTTTTTTCCTAAGTAGAAGAATAAGAGTGGCCAAAAGCCTAAATGTGGTCAAGGACTTGGAGAATAGGGAGAACCCAGAAATTTTATGTGGCCAATGGTTGGATCATACAACAAAGCTCTCATACCAAATGACACAAACAAGGTTCGTTATTGCACAATTACATTTAGTATATCTAGAATATGAGAATATCCATCATATGATAAATAATATATATAATTTTTTTCTTCTTTTTTTTTGCCTCAGCCAACGAGGAGTTGAACCTTGAATCTCATTGTTTACATAATACTTCATATCATGGTGATCACCAACTTAGTTGTACCCTATGGGCTAATATATATAAAATGATTGAATACAAGTGATATGATTGAATACAATGATGGGCACCATATAAATTAGGCAGGAGTACCCTTTTGTAAGTAGTCATGTCTTTTTCAGACATGCCCTTTCATAATTATTAATTATTATTATTTTTATTATTTATTATTTTTATTATTCCAGTTCATGTTCATAATAAGAGATGTCTTTTGGCACTGAAAGAAGGTTTTTTCTTCGAAGACATTGTAAGTTTATTGATAGTTTTTCACTTTTTTGCATGTAAATGAATTAATGCTAGGGTTTTTTTATGATCCATGGCTAAAAGCATATTACTTGTTTGAAATTTTGGTTAAATTTTTCATGATAAATGCTTAGTCCTTGAAATTTATAAAAGAACCCCTAGTGTGTATCTCTACTTACTGTCTCCCCTCACAAAAAAGATAGTTAGGGTTTTATAAAGTGGAAAATAGATTCCCCCCTTGCTCCAATCAATTGTCTCTTTCCTTTAAATTTTACCCTAGGACGCCATCATCCAAGTAGGATTAGGCACTGGTAAAATTTGTGTTGATAAAAAATCTCCACAATGAAAATATTTTCTTTTCTTAATATTTCCTAGGCTTTTTAAGGCATGTTGCTAGGGATTTTTCCTAGGGCCAAATAGTTTTAGGTTTTGTTGATATATGTTAGAGGATAATAACCTAAGGTTTATCTTCCAATACCTTATTAAAGAAAAATCTACCTTTTATGTTGTTAAATTTCCCGTTAAAAGGCATAACACCATCTTCTCTTAATCAATTTTGTGCCTTGGAAACCCTAACCTTAGTTGAGCTTCAACTTGAAGCCTATTTGAGGGATTGCTCTATTGCTTTGTTGATCCAATCTTCAAGTGAACCCTTTCTTGTACTTCTATAGGTCTACATATTCATTTATCATTGCATATCAAGAAGCCCTAGCTTATAGAAGTCTTTATCTAGTCTAGGTATATGATATATTGCTCCCTTATCAAAAAGCACTGAGCCTTGTCCAACATAGGGTATCTTTACCTACCCTATTTACATCACCTTGAGCCTTGTACTCATATTACCTTATAGGAGAATACAAGGAAGCCTCCCTTTTGTTGAAATTCCACTAAAGAGCAAGAGGAGAATTGTTGAGGTGACAGTGGCAATATCTCCTCATTATTGCTATAGTGTCTAGCCCTCACCTCATGAACGCCATCACAAGGACTGCTAGATTTTGCAGCAATAGTGCCTTCTTCATGGATATATATATATATATATATATATATATATATATATATATATATATATAATTTGATGTTATACTTATGTCGGTTTCTTTATATTGTTTTATGCATTTCTAGGAGTTGTCCTTGCACTCCCACATTGTATTCGTACCAGTTGTACTCTTTAGTCCCATTAACCTATTTTTGTGGTCATCTGTCAAAAATTAATAAAATTATATTATCTTTTCTTATGCATTGAACCTAGGAATGTAATGGAGTAACATTGCAAAGGTGAAGCTATGACCACGAAAACCTGAAGATCTTCATGGAAATCAATATCATTCACCATCTGGACCGGAATTTAGCTATAGCCATTAAAGGTATAATTAATGGTTCTTCATTGAATTGGAAGTTTAACACCTTCATGGAAAACGCCCTAGAGATAAAATACTCCTTCCCCTCCATTGCCTTCAATCATTGCAAAACATCTCGTAACAAGGTTGTTGATTGGTTTTCAAAGAAGGGGTTCATCTTAACGTTCCACCGAGTTTCCGGGATGGGGAATTGCAGGAGGATACACACAGGGGGAACGTATCTAAGCAACTCCAAAATTTAAGGAATTTTTGGGGAAATAGGGAGACGTCAAAGTCATAAAATTATAAAAATATAAAATATTAAAATTTTATATATAAAATAAAATAAAAATAAAAATCCCAAAAATATGTCAATAACTAAAAAGAAAATCTTAATATTTATGAAATGTACATCTAAAGACTAAATATAATCATCATGACATATTAGACTATTATCATTTATGAATTATCAATGATCATTTGACATTTCTACATTGTAAATCTAGAAGTAAATTACTAAATTGAATCCATCATTGACATTATGTAATGTTCCATCTAAATTCATCATTTCGCATGATGCAAGGTACATCTAAATTAAATTAATAAATTCATCATTTGACAATTGAAATTATGCAATACACAGCAACTTTTCAAAAATGATAAAAAGTAAATTCATCATATGACAATGACAATGACATTATGTTGAAGTCTAAAATAGCCATAGAATATTGAACTAAAAGTAAACATAGAAATCGTTGAGCAATGAAATACCAGTAAATTTCTCAAAAAATACTAAATAATATTAAAAAAATAATAAGTTTTAAGTTTTAATATACTTATTTTTTTTGTTTTATTTTTTTTTAAGTTTTAAAAATATAAATATATATTATTTTATATTTTTTTTTAAATTCAAGTTTTGACAAATTTTAAGTTAATATAGTTTCATTTTGTTTTTTGTTTTTTGTTTTTGTCTAATAATTTTTTTAACCCTGGCGTTCCCCTCATGTCCCCCTGTCCCCCTTGTGTCCCCCCGGCGTTCCCCTTGCGTCCCCCTGTCCCCCCTGCAAAGGAGTCGTGTTTCGTCGCCGGAAAAACGGCCCCCCGAAGTTCCCCAAGTTTCCCCAAAAAGGGGACGTGGGGGCAATGTTTCCCCAGGAGTTTCCCCGTCCCCGGAGCGTGGGGGAGCATCGGGGTGCTTCCCCCACCCTGGGGGACGTGTCCCCGTGGAACACCAGTTCATCTGAGGGCTAAGGAGGAAACAAATCTGATTAATACTCAGAATGTGGGAATGGTGGACGGTTTAGAGGATATCCCTAAGGATGAAATCCCCTTTTGATCCATAGCAAAATGTTTTTTTAATGAAGGCAACACTTAATCATTCATCATCAGGAGTCATATTTAACATTTTTTGGAAAGAGGTTGTTCTTCTAGGTAGTATACAATGTGTTAATAAAGGTAAGAAGTTGGACAATTTGGTGATGGTCAAGGTCCCAAGGTGTGGAAGGTAGTAGAAGGATAAATGTAATATTCCTTTACTCAAGAGCTGGCTTTAGAGTTGCTGAGCTTTGGACATGGTTCCACCCACTCTTGGCACCAAGATACTGGAGCTACCAGGAAGGAATTGGCATGTCTAAATGTTGAGGCACAAACAACCATTTCAAGGACGATGGATTCTCAAGCATTAGGCATCAAGGAATTGAAAAGCATGGTTCTCTTTATGCAGGAGAACCTAGGTATGCATTATAGAGATTCTATCTCGGGGGATGATACTTTACATGATTCCTTGCATCAGCGCCCTGTCCCATCCAACAAATGAGCCTGATCATTGGAATTCGCCTGCGTTCGAGCAGTTCTTTCTTGAGCCAAGTTTCCTTGCCTTAGTCTGTTTAATAGTGCAGTAGGATGGAGTCTGGATTGTTCTAGTGGGGACTCGGTTTTGATTAAGGCTAGTTTCAGCGATAGTAAAGATATATCAAATAAAAATATAAATGCCCCAAGGCTCAATTTTGGTTTGAATATGGGCAGAATTATATGTATCAGACATGAACTTTGATTTGATATCAATGTAAAACCTTTATTTTGAAGTATTAGGAAAAGAAATGTTCACATGAAATGATGATGGTCAAAGAAATTTAATTAATGTTTTTCCTTCTTTTACGCCCTTTGTTTCTACTATACTTTCAAATCTGAAGAGTTATTTTCACCTATATTTAATGATCTTCAAAGGAAACAACTATCATTACTTACCTCCTAAACGCTATGTTGATTTCTGGTAGCATTGGATGTGCTCTAAGTCTCAAATTTTGCAGGGAGGCTTAGACACATTTATTCTCTAATACCCAGAAATCGTTTTAAGAAATTTCACCCTGAGACAGTTTTATTAAAAAAAATTATTATTTTTAATGGGACCCGAAGTCTAAACTTATGAAATTAGAATAATTGAAGGATATTAATCTAAACTGTGGGTGGAACTTCTAGAACAAGGCAGAGATCAAGTCAATATGATCCCAGCCATTGATTAGAATCTAATCTAGGTCATTGATTGATCAACGAGAGGATTATAAGAGAAGGCTTGATGGGCACTTGGAGAACACAGAGAGAGTTCAGAAGATCAAATTTCTGAAGCAGAGCAGCTACCCGTGAGAAATTCGAAGTGAGTTTTTGCAGTGAGGGGCAGGGATAGTTCCGATTGGAAATTTCTCTTGATCCGGGAATACTCATCAGAGGAGGCAGAGAGAGATCTGAGACAGGCAGCGCTAAGCAAGAAGAGGTTGACGCAAACCTACGCAGGCCCACATAGAGGAAGCGCAGAAGCCTTGAGGGAATCTGAAAGTTGTTGGAGGGTTCAATTTCTGTAGCTAAAAGCCAGGGTGTGAGACCGAGAGAGTATAAGTCTAAATCTCAGAGGCAAATCGATCAGCGGGGAAGATTGATGCAGATCCTAGACAGTGTGATGTTGGGCTGATGCAGAAACTGCGTAGAGGCAACATAGAGGCAACGAGGGGTTGTTTATTCAAGGGTTGGATCAACCAGGACTTCCAGTGATAGTGTGAGGTAGTTTCACAAAACTCTCTGTCAGTGATATTCTTTGTAACTGGATTGTCGAGAAGGCATCCAGAAGTTGTATTCATAAATTACTACTGCATAATAATAAAACCCTCAGAGTTGTTGCACTAGCTTTCCTGCATTGGGTTTTTCTGGGCACATTTGTCCAAAAATAATTGTGTAGACGTGTATTGTATCTCTTTCTTGTTCAGTTTCTTGTTTTGGCATATTATTTTTAAAATAGTGAATGATGCAGTTGTATTTACTTCAATATTTACCATAGAACACAGTAAATAACTTGTATGGATTAACAAGTAGGAGAAGTAACATCAGTTTCCTGCAATAGGAATTCCAGGTTTTGGAATTTTCACATGGTATCAGAGATGTAGGGGAAGCAAGAAGAGCAGAGCCGAAAGATCTAGCGCTGAAGGAAGAAGGGAATTCGAAATTCCTGCAAAGGCAGCAATTCGAATCCCCGTAGATTTGTGCAATTCAGGGCAAGAAGGCTAGATTTTCGTGGTAAATCTCTCTCTGAGTGAGTCGACAGAGAGGTAAGATTTCTAGATCAAAATCAGTAAATAGCAAAGGGAGTAGCACAACAGAAGCTTCAACGAAGGGGGGTTTTCTGGTGGGATGCAATTTTCTGCAGGCAGTTGCTAGGCAGAAAGACGTCAGAGGGAAGAGAGAGACATGGTTGAGGGAATTTCTTCCTTAGAGAATTCCTAGCCAAGGAATTTGAATTCTCAATTGCTGAGCAACAGCGAGGGGCAACAAATCTACTGACTCCAGCAGGGAGTGTGTAGGCTAGCCCAGCAGCAGCACAGAGGACAGAGAAGGTCATTCGACTTTTTCAATTGGCAAAGATGGAAGCCAGCGGAATGAGAGATTAGGATAGGATGAATGGGGCATCCAACTATGTGATCTGGAAGGCAGGGATGTCATGCCTTCTGGATGAGCATTTTCTCAAAATCTATGTCGACAACGTGGTATTGAACCCACAGATCCAAATCAGCTCAAGAAGTACAAGAGAGAAATGGCGAAGACAAAAAGAATGATCCTCGACGGGGTGAAGGATCATATAATATATCACATAGCTGGCAAAAATACTGCCAAAGAGATGTGGGATGCATTGTCAACGTTGTATCAAGGATCTTTTGAGCAGCGGAAGATGTACTTGGAGCAGAAGATGAGATCTACACAGATGCAGAAGGGGGAACGCATTGATTCGTTCCTCATGAAGCTTCAGGAGACC
This sequence comes from Pinus taeda, assembly GCA_000404065.3. Taxonomy (NCBI): domain Eukaryota; kingdom Viridiplantae; phylum Streptophyta; class Pinopsida; order Pinales; family Pinaceae; genus Pinus; species Pinus taeda. Next base: position 215,762 of record APFE030862334.1, read on the forward strand.
CGAGATGAATTTGTAGTTGTAAGGTCAACACCTCAAGGTTCTGATATGGTAAGACTAACACTAAATTTAATATCTGAGGAGTAGCGAGTCTTTGTCTAGAGCATCCTGGGCAAGGCGACTTTGCCAAACTGGGATGAGATGTGGGAAGCTTTTAAATAAGAGGAGTTGAGGAGGGACTTGGTCAAGTGTAAACTTGACAGAAGCAGCAACAGTGGGTCGAAGCCCAAGGTGGAGGAAGAGAATGCAGCCTTCGCATCCAAGGGGCAGCAGCAGCAGTGGAGAAAGAAGGATGTCTCGAAGATTAAATGATTCAGGTGTGTTGAATTTGGTCACTACCCAACACATTGTCCTCTCAGGAAGAAGGACAAAGATGAGAAGCATGAAATGAAGGTTGCAGTCGTGAAGATCAAGGAGGATGAGTTTGCCATGACAGCCGAGATACCTCCAGGAGGGAGGTAGACCGATTTAGAGTTGTAGTTCGAACGGACTGCAAATGGGTAGGATCCTTGAGTCCACCTCTCCAATCAATTACTTGCTGCGAGAGCCCAGATCAGAAGTAGAAGGATGGACCAGTGTTAGTTGGTGCAGAGGAGTGTTGGAGTGACAATTGCAGAGGCTAGTAGCACCAAAGACTAAGTAGTGCAGATGGCATAGAGCAGAGGCCAGTAGCAGTGCAGAGGATCAGCGTAGTGACTAGCAGCAGTCAAACTCCAGCAACAAGATGCATCATACTGAACACCAATTCAGTAATTTAGGATGCTTTGTTGATGCAATAACAACAGCAGTTGGAGAAGGATGCAGTGCAGATGTAGTTGGCAGTGGCAGTGTCAGCAACAGCACAGATACAGAATTAAGAGGGAGTTGTAGTACAGATGCAGTGTTGACAACGACAGGGTCAGCAACAGTACAAATGCAACATTTGCGCAGTGGTTGGTGGACATGATGTCAGACATCAGCAGCGCAGAAGGAGGTGTTACAGAACAAAGTGATGCTTCAGCAGGTTGCATTGCTAGAGCACATTCCTCACTAAGAGGTAGTGTTGATTTTTTGTAACATTGGATGTGCTCTAAGTCTCAAATTTTGCAAGGAGGTTTAGACACATGTATTCTCCAATACCCAAAAATTGTTTTGGGAAATTCCGCCCGGAGACAGTGTTATTAAAATAATTAATTATTTTTAATGGGACCCTAAGTCTAAACTTAAGAAATTAAAATAATTAAAAGGTATTAATCTAAACTATGGGTGAAACTTCTAGAAGGCGGCAGAGATAAAGTCAAAATGGTTCTAGCCATTGACTAGAATCTAATCTATGTCCTTGATTGATCAACGAGAAGATTATAAGAGAAGGCTTGATGGGCACTTGGAGAACACAGAGAGAATTCAGAAGATCAAATTTCTGAAGCAGAGCAGCTGTCGGTGAGAAATTTGAAGTGAACTTTTGCAGTGAGGGGCAAGGATAGTTCCGGTTGGAGATTTCTCCTGATCTAGGGATACTCAGCAGAGGAGGTAGAGAGAGATTCGGGAGAGGTAGCGCCGAGCCAGAAGAGGCTAACGCAAAGCTGGAAGCCGGGGTGTGAGACCGGGAGAGTAGAAGTCTGAATCTCAGAGGCAAATCGATCAACCAGGAAGAGTGATGCATATCCTAGACATTGTGACATTGGGTTGACGCAGACACTGCACAGAGGCAACATAGAGGCAGACAAGGGTTGTTCATTCAAGGACTGGATCAGCCAGGACTTCTAGTGATAGTGTGAGACAATCTCAGAAATCTCTTTGTCAGTGATATTCTCTGTAACTGCATTGTTGGGAACGCATCCAGAAGTTGTATTCAAAAATTACTACTGCATAATAATAAAACCCTCAGAGTTCGATTTTCCTGGGGACATTTTTCCAAAAATAACTGTGTAGATGTGTGTCGCATCTCTTTCTTGTTCAGTTTCTTGTTTCGGCATATTATTTTTAAAATAGTGAATGCTGCAGTTGTATTTACTTCAATATTTACCATAGAACATAGTAAATAACTTGTATGCATTAACAAGTAGGAGAAGTAACATCAGTTTGCTGTTGTAGGGATTCCGGGTTTTGGAATTTTCACACACTATACTCTTTATTTAATGGCTATTTTTTCTCCACGACTACTTGAGCCTTAAGGTGTAACACGGCAGCACATTAAGACATTAATAATGTACTTTCTTTAATACTAGCTGTCCCATTAGCCCATTCTAACATAAAATCACAGTAAACAACTTTCTAGTATCTACTTATGAATTGACCAATCTTGCTAGGAATGAAGAAATTTCTAGAGGCTTGCAAAATTCAGTTACCATAGATCAAACATGAAGGAATTGATGAAGGCACTCACCTATGCCACATATGAAAGATTCACAGTCATCAAGCAAACTACATTCAAAAACTTTTTTTCACTCATAGCTATGTGGGACACAAACACACATTCTTACCACTTCTGTTGTCCATATGTCTCCTTCAGACCACTGAAGAGGAACAGCTGTCTTTGGGTTCCATGATCCAAACTGTGGGACATCCCCAACAACATGAAATTGCTGGCCAAATTTGCATTTTTGTTTAAGGACAAATTTTACTGTAACTGAAGGACCTGCACAAAGACAGATTCAATTTTTTTTATAACAGCATCATGGACCTCTGATTACAAATCTAAATATAGAGAAGTATATGAGATAAGAAGCGCATTGGTAAAATAAAAGTTTTAAAAGGATTCATGTCATTATACATGATATTACACCGTTCAATATACTAAGATAGCTGCATTCGGGTTTCATAATTCTCAATCTTCTGATTCTTTCTCTGGGATTATCGTCAGGAGAAAGAATGTCCATGGATTTTAGATCTCATTTACTCATTATAAATATGCATCTTTCATAAATTATATATGCTCAAATAGGCAAGTCAGTTTAAAGGATTCATTGCCAATGACTCAGATGAGAGAACAAATACAATAAATATTACTTCCTGTTGAAAAACAAGGTAACCTTTCTTTTCAATTATTCTGAAGGGATCCAACCAAACACCCTGATTTGTTTGTTAATTTAATCTGAAATCTTAAGGTTTGAGAAATCATTGACGTTTAATTTGCTTGTGGGATAATGTGTTACAAAGTTACAATTTATCCTGTATATTATTTCTCAAAGAAGAATGATAGGACTATTTTCCTTTTCTTACTGTGAAGGGAAAAATGGAATATTATCATATTCATTCAAGTTTGAAACAATAGGTAGCGAGTAGCTAAACATTTTTTTAAATACCCTTTCAAGAGTCAAATTGTCACCTACTGAAATAAACATTTCTGAAGCTCAAATGGTTGCCACTCTTTACCTTAAATCCATAAGCATAGTTTTGATAAAAGCCCATACTTCAACTGACCAGCATTGCAAGTTATGGTGGCAATTAAGTTTTCACCTTTCTTCTTTTCCCAGAGTATTGCTATAAACTGCTCTCTATTATTTTCAGCAGAAGCATGAATCAAAAACTTGAGCAGCTGTGATTCCATTTCCTGAATGGAGAGAAATCTGACTGGAATACAAAATAATTACAAAGCCTGGGAACAAGTGTACTTAAACTCCAAGTCTGTTGTAATTCAGAAGACAAAAGAATGCCTTGGAGCAGTAACTTGTTTTCTGCCTTGCAAATTAATCTGTGTGAATGCATTCAAGTTTCTCAAAAAGATCAGTAAATATTTTCATTTGTTTATGAAGACCACAAGTACACAGCTTACTGATAGGAATTCGCACAAAGTCACAACATGAGGCAAGAAAACAACTGTACTAATGAATGCTTGCCTCATAAGGTTTGAAGATCTCTATGTAGTATGAACTACCATCACCAAGCTAGACTTAAGCTAACGAGACGAATACTTTCATTCCAACTAGTAGCTCCTGGTCATGCAACACTCTTTAGTTTATGCTTACCAATTTATCAACTAACTCAAAATGCTCAATACATATCTTACAAATCAAGCCAATGCTTTTATTGCGAATGAATTTAATGTGCAATTCCCTGAATTACAGTAGCACTTGCCTCACCAATTTGCCTGTCTTTCCGTCCATGCCCATTGGATCGAAAGTCACAGTAAGAAATACAAGGAAAACTTAACAATATTATTCACTTTTTGTAGTGGCATGATCCGGATTATCCACAGTTTCGTGCTCATTTTGTCTACATTTCAAACCCCAAAGGGGGTCCATCATCAGGACTAAATCAGATAGAATATGAATGAAAGCTTATTGAGAGAAGAGTCTTCCGACCTGGGTATAAATAAACCTAGATCCCTAATTTTTATAAAATTGCAGGTCTGCAGTTCTCCTCTCAATTTTTATCCAGATCATGCCACTACAAAAAACTACCACAGAAGCTTAAAATCTAACATAACTTCCCTGTACGGAGGGGAAACATGGAAGGAAATCTGTCTTCTCGAAATCTTGAGGATAAAAATTGAGAGGAGAACTGCAGACCTGCAATTTTATAAAAATTAGGGATCTAGGTTTATTTATACCCAGGTCGGAAGACTCTTCTCTCAATAAGCTTTCATTCATATTCTATCTAGTTTAGTCCTGATGATGGACCCCCTTTGGGGTTTGAAACGTCGACCGGAATGAGCACGAAACTGTGGATAATCCGAATCATGCCACTACAAAAAGCTACCATAGAAGCTTAAAATCTAACAAATATTATTCACTATTTTTTTGTGTTTTCCAAAGAAATCTTCACACAAATCACCTAATAGAACAATGTCAAAATTTATACCCTTTAAATATCAACTGTTCATTAAAATTACTCCTCCAACCGTACAATGGCTCCCAAACTAGGAAAATAGCCCACTAAGAAAACAAGGAAAAATTATAGCAATACCTAACTGTTCTGGTGCACTGTACACCCTTTGTAGCCTGTTGCCCTTTAGGAAACTCCCATGGAGACACACTCAGTTGATGTGATTTGTTGTTTCTTGGATGAGATTTTCTTATTAGCCTGGACCTACTATTCCACTCATTAGTTACATTCTTGTGTTCATCGGTCATTCACAGTGGTGTATCATTTCCCATCCTCCTGATATCAAATATGCTAGATGATGTTTCATGCTGCTTTGATTAGAGGTTGGTATGGTTTCATTGTTTACCCTACTCATCTGAAAATGATGCCAAGATTTCATCTTGTTGTATGGATGTCGGCATTAGAGGGATTCTTTATCACTTTTAACTTAGTAAGAATGTTACCATGTTACTACTTCTAACCACTAGAACATAATTATTTTTGGATAAGTGTGCCAATAAGCTAAACCACTAGGTACTACGAGGGAATCAAGTTGGGTAGCGTGAACATATCCTTTTTAGACTTGACACTTTCTATTAAACACCTTTCATTAAATCAAGCCAAATAATGAGCTAAACAAATGAAGAGCAAAATAAACTCAAGAAGAAAAACTACTTCATGATTCTCCCCACCCTCCTTTTTAGACTTTACACTCTCTACTAAACACCTTTCATCAAATTAAGCCAAATAAAGAGCTAAAGAGATGAAGAGCAAAATAAAGTCAAGTAGAAAAACTACTTCATGATGCTCTCCGCCCCCATGCTTCCCCTTTCAAAAGTCCAAAGAAAGAGGACTTAGAAAAATCAAATGGAAATAAAAATAAAAAAAATAAACGGAGAGGAAGTGTGTGTAGGTTGAAGTAGCAAAAGCTCCATCTCTCAAGGCTTTGAAAATTAAGAAGATTCCTAGCCACAGTGTAATCAGCTATTTGGGCCAGAATTATACCCTCAACATGAGTTTGGAAGTTGATCCATATGTTATCCTTATCACCCCCTTCACAAAAAATAATAATGTCATCCACCTACTTGAACTTGAAGACTTCGGAAATACTTAGTGTTTTAGCCCAAAGACACATGTAACAAAGGTAAGGATGTCCCCTTGGTTAGTTTTTTTAATAAATTGGTAACATTGTCTAAGTTTCTTGTGATTAATTTATCTTATCTATGTTGGTGTTGTTGCACTAAAATTGCAAAGTTCCAAGGAAGCGGAAGTGCCAACTTTTTCAACAAGGATCAGATCACATATCAGCAATTTGTGTATCGTAGTCATCCCATTCTACAAGTTATATATTGTAAATGATCTTAGTAAAACCATGAGTCTATGTAACAACCTAGGTCAGCCTATAATTTGATGACGAATTCCATCCTAGGAGGTTTTTCTGATTAGCCGTGTCGAAAAACTTAAACCCCAAAGCTAAGGTGAAATTTAATGTCAAATTATTAGGTGAATCATAGTGTTTTAATTGAGTCTGATGTAAAAGTGGTTTGGGAAAAATTTAAGCTAATTAGCTAAATTATTTTATTACAAATCACTTGGTTTACTAGACCATATTGAGTCGCAGATGGGTTATGCGTCTTGAGGGTCTAAGACGAATGTTTATTCCCTCTTTCAGTCTTTAAATGAAAAAATCACAAGTATTAGAGAGTCGGAAAAATAATTAATCCCCCCATGTGTAAATTAATTAATTTTTCTAACAAAATAAAATAAATCTTAAGCCAGAAAATTAGTTAATTAGAATCAAAATTAAATTATCTAGGAAAATAAATTTTCCAAATGGAAAAATTTGTGGGCCTTGAAAGAAACAATTTTTAAATGTCCTCCACCAAGGGAATATTGTCTTTTTCAAGAAATTTTGGACCCTTGGACCTTGGTAGTTAAGTCAAAGTCAATTTTTTTACGAAATTAGCTCTAAAAAATTAATTTTGAGCTAATTAAAATGGAATTAAATGAAAAATTCAAAATTTCCTCTAAAATAAGAAATATGATGCACGAGGTTGACGAAAATGGGGTCATAGTTTGGAATTAGACTACTGGTTAACTTTGTAACCAATCAACTGCGCGCAAATAGATTTTGTACATGGATTTTCCCCATGAGGGTTCTGCTTATCTAACCAATCACTGTCGGTCCCTCATTGACTTCTCCTTTTACCAAGCACTTCAATCCGCATCGCTAATCTCACTTCTCCAGACCCAATGGATATCGCTTCGTCTGCTCACCAACTAACCCGGACGATCTCCACCGTCGATGTGACCCGTCCAATTGAACGGCGGTCGCGCAATCTCGCGTGGATTCTTGCTCAATTGATATCGATTCGGGAGCATGCGAGAAAAGTGGTTTTTCTACGCTACATGTCACCCACTAAGGCTAATCGCATGAAATTTAGGAATACCATTTCCAACCTTTAGGGCGCGTGAGATACTGCTTACCACTTTCCAAATACTACCCACGTGCTTAATTCACAATTTTAATAAAGACGCTTAAGGAAAGATTTAGTGCTTAAGCTCAATATTAACTCTTAACACTAATCGACTGTGATTTATAAAAAAAATGTTGAACAGAGAAAAATACCCGATTAGGGTCTAGAACGCCGATACACATATTCAAGAGAATTTCACACCTAAAATAACACGCAACATCACACTCAATCAATTATCCAATAATATAGAAATTACAGAGTCTTGGCCCTCTCGGCCCAATTACAACAGTTTGTCTGACCTCTGTTTCAATCTCAAACCCTATCTCTGTCACACCTCTTGCTTACTCTATTCTCGATCATCTAATCTAATCTCTTTGTCATTACATTCTTTCCTCTTTTATGAATCAAATCCTATCCTAACTACATTGGTAACTCAATCTCTATTTTTATCAATCTAACAATTAAATCCCTATTTTCAAGCTCTAATACACACCTATACTAACAACTTATCTCGTATTCTAAAAATAATACAATATTCTAATTATTACAATAATTGAATATAAAGACAAATTCGAGAAATCCAACCCTCTCTACTAAGAAATGATTTTGACCACTCAAGCCAATGAAATTCATCTCTTGTTAGCCACAACATGTGAACATACAATCACATTGTTAGCTAAGTCCAGATGCTCCTGCATCAAAATCAAGGGCTAAGATTAAAAGATCTTGAATTTTTATCAAAGGTCAAGATTATTTTGATAAGGATCACAGAAACTAGCCGTTATTTTTCCATTTGGAGGATTTATCTATAAATTATAGTCATTTAAGTCTCTAGTCATCTTGATCTCTGGCTAGAATTGTCGTTGAAGAAATGTGTAAACTACTATCCCACTGGGAGCTATTTTTTCTATCATAATAAAAGACTTTGGGGTGCAATTCAAGGTGTTCTTACTTATTGATTTGTGGTATGTGTTGATTACAGGCATCTTTATGTTGTGTTGAATATTGGTAAGCTCTGTTTTTTCATTAGATGGAGATAAAATCATACTATTGATAGTTTTGGGCTTATCTTATGTGGTTTGATTCCCCATGTAATCTAATAAATTATTTTTTTAGATAAATACACAGTCTTTGTAGGTACTTCAGTCCTTGGCTTCCAAGTTCACAAACTTAGACAAGAATCATTGTTGCTTGGATCTCTAGTTTTTATATGGTGGATTTAATCTTCGCTTGGGCTATAGTGAATCATTAATTTTTCTGAAGTATTTTAGCCATTCTTTCAAGCATAAAATATTGAAAATTTTATTTTCTCAAAATCCATTTAAAAACCCATGTATATTTTGTAAATTAAATTGTGAATTGTAATTGTAATTTATTTTTCTAACTTGGGTTGGGGTTTTAGATTTATTTTGTATATAGTTTGGGTTTGGGTGTTTCTATTTTCATTTTTGCAGGTTAGATCAAGGAGTTAAGTGGAAGAAGAGCTAGATCTAGGCCCTTGAGGGTAAGGTCTAGTCTCTTGAAATTTTTTGCAGGTTTCCCACAGTGGAATTTTCAGAAAATCAAAGAGCTAAAGCATAAAAAAAATTCAAAGCAAGGATTTTCAGTTTTTGGCTTTTCCGAGAGCAATTCTACCTCTTCCATGCTCAGCATCTCTCTCTCTTGGCCTTCGTCAACCCTCCTTGCCCTGTGCATCATCTTTTCGGCCCTCCTCAGTTGGTCGTTAGCCCCTCCTAGGCTTGCGCAGGCCTCTACTCTTTTCAGCCCTCCTCCCTTGGCCCTCTCTCCTCCTCTTCCTTAACTGCATCCCTCTAAGGGCTCGTGGTGTTAGATCCCTATAATACCAGTGTATCCCCTTATTATTATTGTCATTGTAGCCCCTTATTGTTATTGTTGTGCCCATGTTGTCCCCATATTGTTATTATTGTGCCCCATAGAAGCCCACTATTGTTATTGTTGTGCCCTTACATTATTATTTTTTTGTCGACTTTGATTATATTGTGACCCCTTAGACTCCTATATATAGAAAGGAGTTCTTGTCATTTGTATCATCCAAGAATTGTTCATTTCTGTAACGTAAAGGAAGTTTCCCCCTCGAAGAGGCTGATTTTGAAGTCGTTAATCTATCTTTTCTTCTATTTTGTGATTTGGTTGCATAACATTTGGTCTCAAAGCTTTGGATTCTAAGGTTTCGCTGGTTCAAACAGGCCATCATGGCATTTTCGCTATAACTTTTTCTACGATGTTTCAAAAGCTAAAATTAAAACCCATTTGAGTTGAAATCGTGATGAACCACGGGTACGAATTTCAGATCTTGTCACGCTATATTTTCAAAGATATGATCCAAGGAAGTTTGGGTTTTTGCAGGCTCCAAATTATATCTCAAACAGGTGACCTGCAGAAAATCGTCATAAGTTTCTCTCTGAGCGTCAGATTGAAATTTCGTAGAAAGTTACAGAAAAAAGACGAACTGTAGTGTTCTATGTAACGTTCCCAGGTCCGAAGGTTGAAACAATGACACATGGCACTTCGTACAAGTTCTTTCTACTGAACTAGTCTATAATCAGGTCATCGTGGGAGATTTGGAATAACTCTTTCTTGCAGAATTCAATCTTGATCAGACTTGCGAGGTTGGAAGGAGGACTCAAAGGGCTACCTCAGGACGAAATTTCAGACCTTGGAGATCCGAAATTACAGAGATTCAACAGATTCAATATCGAGCTCCTACAAAGCGAAAAAAAGGTGCGTAGTCTTTTTAAAATTTTGCACAAGTTTGGTTTGAAAAATTAGTTTGAAGTAATTCAAAGGAAATAGTGAAGCATAATTATCATTAATTGATGCCCCGAAGAAAGAAAATGGAAACACCTAGTAAGCAACCTGAAAGCTCTAGCATGATTCGTGAAGAGGCGGCAGAAATGCAACATGATATATCAAAATTACAAGACCAAGTGCAACAAATTTAATTGTCACAAAGAGTAACAAAAGCTAAGATGGATGATCTAAAGAAAGGCGTGGAAGCTAAGATGGATGGTTTAGAAGTAAACATTGAATATTTGAAGAAAGTCATGGAAGGTTTGAAATGAGTCTTGGCAAAGTTGCTACAAGAAATGCTTCCTAATGGCGAAAAGGTAGTAGAGGAAACTCATAATGAGAACAAAAGAAATGTTAGTCATGATTTCATAGACTCTAACATTGGATTGAAGACCCACCATGTTCCAAAGATCGATATGAGAAAGTTTGATGGCAAGGATCTCATAACACGGATACTACAGATGGAGCAATATTTCGATCTCCATAATGTGCAAAACACACAAAAGGTACGCATTGCGACTTTTGGAACCCAATCAGTTTGTATGGTATCGATGGCTTTGCTCTCATAAACAAATTGTCACTTGGAAAATTTTTACGAAAGAAATGATACCACATTATGAGGATAGAAAAAGCAACACCTTTTTTAGCCAATTGATAAATCTCAAACAAAAGGGTTCAATGGTGGAGCACATTGAGAACTTCCAAAAATTAAATATAAGGGTAAAAGAAAAAAAAATCCAGAGGAGCATAGGATTGATGTGTTCATACTTCATACTTCATAGGGACTTTAAAGGATAGCATCCAACATGAGGTTTGCCTTTGGGAAGCTAATTCATTGGAAAAGGCATTCAGGTTGGCAAGAAAAATTGAAAACAAAATTATGGCAACAAGGAAGCCTACCAATCACAACTATAAAAATGGAAGTGTTGTTGCCCCTAGCCTTCCACAACCTACAAAACTGACACCACAACAATTAGAAGAAAAGAGAGCAAAAGGGCTTTGTTACAATTGTGATAGCAAATACACTAAAGGTCATAAGTGTGTTGAGAAGAAATTATTTTACATAGATTGTGAAGAGGAACAAGAAAATGAACAAGAAACATCAAAAGACGAGGATACACACCAGGAACAAACCCTAGAGAAAAAAAAAATGAATATGACCATATCTTGTAATGCATTGGTCGGAATTACCACTGCTCAAACTATCAAAATAGAAGGACGTATTAAGAAGAAAAAGGTAATAGTGTTGATTGATTCGGGCAATACCCATAATTTTATTCATTGTAAGATAGTGAAGGAATTAAATTATTTCCTATATCCAGAACCAGAGTGTCAAGTGATGGTTGCAAATGGAAAAACCATAAATTGCTCTAGAAAGTGCCATAATATCAAGCTATCCATGGGAGAATATGTGCTGAATAGTCAAATGTTTTTCATTCCAATGGGTGTTGATGTTGTACTAGAAGTCCAATGGCTACAATCTTTAGGTACGATAGCTTTTAATTTTCAACAACTTTTCTTGAAATTTTTTTCAGAAGGAAGGAAGTTAAATTAAGGGGTATCGCAAGGAAACCAAGAAAGACAATCAGCTCTAACGGCATGAAAATGCTTCTAAAGAAAGAATAATGTGGCATAATTACACAATTATGTTCGCTAGAGGTTCCTATATCGAAATCATATATTTCTTTAGATCTCCAAAAATTCTTGGACAATCATTCCAAGCTATTTGAGACTCCCAAAGGCCTCCCACCTATTCGTGATGATGATCATTCTATTCATTTGATTGCAGGAAGTGTTCCTCCAAACATCAAGCCTTACAAATATCTCTATGCCCAAAAGAGTGAAATTGATACGATTGTAGAAATGCTCCAATGCTATTGGTGCACAAGAAGGATGGATCATGGCACATGTGTCTGGATTATAGGGAGCTCAAAAAACTCACTATTAAAGATAAATTTCCCATTCTTGTCATTGATGAATTATTGGATGAATTGCATGGAGCAATATACTTCACCAAGTTGGACCTTCGTTCAGGATATCACAAATCAAAATGAATATTGAAGATATTCCGAAAACAGTATTTAGAACTCATGAGGGTCATTATGAATTTTTGGTCATGCCTTTTGGCCTTACCAATGCACCTTTTACATTTCAAAGTTTGATGAATTCAATTTTCAAATCCTTCCTTATAAAATTTGTGTTAGTATTTTTTGACGATATACTAATCTACAGCGAGTCTTAGAAAGACCATATTCAACATGTTGATAGAGTGCTCAAACTATTGGAGGAGAAACAATTATATGCAAAAACCTCCAAATGTTTCTTTGGAGTACAAGAGGTGGAATATTTGGGTCATATTATATCTCATAAAGTGTTAAGGTAGGACCCTAGCAAAATTAAAGCCATTAAGGAATGGAAAATCCCCACATCCATAAAGCATCTACGAGGATTTCTCGGGTTGTCAGGGTATTATCGCAAGTTTGTTAAGAATTATGGGAGAATAGCAGCACCTCTAACAACATTATTGAAGAAAGATACATTTTCTTGGACTCCAGAAGCAATGAAAGCCAAACAAAAGGGTTCAATGGTGGAGCACATTGAGAACTTCCAAAAATTAAATATAAGGGTAAAAAAAAATATTCCAGAGGAGCATAGGATTGATGTGTTCATAGGGACTTTAAAGAACAGTATCTGGGAACCTAATTCATTGGAGAAGGCATTCCGGTTGGCAAGAAAAATTGAAAACAAAATTATGGCAACAAAAAAACCTACCGATCACAACAATAAAGATGGAAGTGTTGCTGCCCCTAGCCTTCCACAACCTACAAGGTTGACACAACAACAATTAGAAGAAAAGAAAGCAAAAGGGCTTTGTTACAGATGTGATAGCAAATACACTAAAGGTCATAAGTGTGTTGAGAAGAAATTATTTTACATAGATTGTGAAGAGGAACAAGAAAAGGAACAAAAAAATCAAAAGAAGAAGATACACACCAGGAACAAACCCTAGAGAAAGAAGAAATGAATCCGACCATATCTTGTAATGCATTGGCGGAATTACCACTTCTCAAACTATCAAGATAGAAGGACATATCAAGAAGAAAAAGGTAATAGTGTTGATTGATTCGGGCAGTACCCATAATTTTATTCATTGTAAGATAGTGAAGGAATTAAATTGTTTCCTGTATCCAGCACCAGAGTGTCAAGTGATGGTTGCAAATGGAGGAACCATAAATTGCTCTAGAAAGTGCCATAATATCAAGCTATCCATGGGAGAATATGTGCTAAATAGTCCAATGTTTTCCATTCCAATGGGTGGACTGATGTTGTACTAAGAGTCCAACGGCTACAATCTTTAGATACGATAGCTTTTAATTTTCAACAACTTTTCTTGAAATTTTTTTCAGAAGGAAGGAAGTTAAATTAAGGGGTATCACAAGGAAACCGGGAAAGATAATCAACTCTAACGGCATGAAAAAGCTTCTAAGGAAAGAACAATGTGGCATAATTACACAATTATGTTTGCTAGGGGTTCCCATATCGAAATCTTCTATTTCTCCAAATCTCCAAAAATTCTTGGACAATCATTCCAAGCTATTTGAGACTCCCAAAGGCCTCCCATCTATTTGTGATCATGATCATTCTATTCATTTGATTCCAAGAAGTGTTCCTCCAAACATCAAGCCTTACAGATATCTCTATGCCCAAAAAAGTGAAATTGATATGATTGCAGAAATGCTCCAATGCTATTGGTGCACAAGAAGGATGGATCATGGCACGTGTCCGGATCATAGGGAGCTCAAAAAACTCACTATTAAAGATAAATTTCCCATTCTTGTCATTGATAAATTATTGGATGAATTGCATGGAGCAATATACTTCACCAAGCTGTACCTTCGTTCAAGATATCATCAAATCAAAATGAATATTGAAGACATCCCGAAAACATCATTTAGAACTCATGAGCGTCATTATGAATTTTTGGTCTACCTTTTGGCCTTACCAATGCACCTTTTACATTTCAAGGTTTGATGAATTCAATTTTCAAACCCTTCCTTAGAAAATGTGTTAGTATTTTTTGATGATATATTAATCTACAGCGAGTCTTGGAAAGACCATATTCAACATGTTGATAGAGTGCTCAAACTATTGGAGAAGAAACAATTATATGCAAAAACGTCCAAATGTTTCTTTGGAGTACAAGAGGTGGAATATTTGGGTCATATTATATCTCATGAAGGTGTTAAGGTAGACCTAGCAAAATTAAAGCCATTAAGGAATGGAACATCCCCGCATCCATAAAGCATCTGAGAGGATTTCTCGGGTTGCCAGGGTATTATCGCAAGTTTGTTAATAATTATGGGAGAATAGCAGCACCTCTAACAACATTACTGAAGAAAGATACATTTTCTTGGACTCCAGAAGCAACGAAAACCTTTGAACATCTTAAAAGGGCAATGTGCCAAGCACCGATCTTAGCTACGCCAGATTTCACAAAAACCTTTACTGTGGAATGTGATGCCTTAAGAAATAGAATTGGTGTTGTTTTAATGCAAGAAGGAAGACCCATTGCTTTTGAAAATCATCCAATCAAAGGAAACTATTTACACAAACCTATTTATGAAAAGGAAATGTTGGCAATACTACATGCACTAAAGCAATGGTGATCTTACCTAATGGGAAGACACTTCAAGGTAAAAACAAATCATGATAGTCTTAAATACCTTTCGGAACAAAGATTATCTTCAGAAGAGCAGCAAAAGTGGGTCACAAAGATGTTAGGTTATGTCTTTGAAATCATCCACAAAAAAGAGAAGCAAAATGTTGTTGCAATGCACTCTCAAGAAAGGATGAGAATGTGAAAGCATTGGTTTGTGGCATTTCTATTATCCAACCTAATTGGATAACTGAAGCAAGAGATGAATGGAAAAATGACGAAAAGGTGTGGACATTCATTCAAAAGTTGCAGCAAGACCCCAATACATTTGATACATTTAACTAGAAAAATGATTCATTATGGTACAAAGATTGCTTATATCTTTGTAAGAATTACCAACTCGAACAAAAGATTTTTTTGGAATTGCACACCTCTCCCTTAGGACGGCATTCAGGATTTTTAAAAACTTACCACAGGGTTAAGAAGGAATCTTTTTGGGATAGCCTTAAATCTGATATTCAAAATTTTGTAGCGGAATGTTTGGTTTGCCAACAAAATAAAGTTGAGACAATTAAGACTCCAAGTCTATTACAACCTTTATCCATTCCAAGTCAATGTTGGGAGGAGGTTTCAATGGATTTTATCACAAGTTTACCCAATTCTGAAGGAAAGGGTGTCATCATGGTAGTAGTTGATAGACTTACCAAGTATGCACACTTTTGTGCATTATCTCATCCATTTAAAGCCAGTACAGTGGAAACAATTCAAAAGCTACACGGAAACCCAAAGATTATTTAAGCGACAAAGATCCTATTTTCACTTGAAATGTTTGGACAAAATTATTTTCATGTCTCGGTACTCAGTTAGCTCATAAGCTCATCTTATCATCCTCAATCTGATAGGCAAACTAAGATAATGAACAATGTTTGGAAGGATCTCTTCGTTGCTTTGTATATGATAAACAGACACAATGGGTCAAATGGTTGCCTCTGGCTTAATGGTGGTATAACACTTCCTTCCATACTGCAGCAAAAATGAACCCATTTATGGCACTTGAAAATTCTAAGGTTCAAGCAGTGGAAGACCACATCGAGCATCAACAAAATATTCTCCAACTCTTAAAGGATAACCTGACTTTGGCACAGAATAGTATGAAACAAGAGGTAGATCAACATCGCGGCGAAAGAAGTTTTGATGTAGGTGACTGGCTATTTCTACAACTACAACCATACAAACAAATGTCCCTCAATCAAGCTAAGAAGGATAATAAATTATCACCAAAGTATTATGGTCCGTACAAGGTGTTGCAAAAGATTGGTACTATGGCATACAAATTGGAAATTCCTGCATCTTCCCGAGTGCAACTAGTTTTCCATATTTCAAGCTTAAAGAAGGTTATAGGTGACAAGCCAATTCAAACAATATTGTCAGAACTTGACGAGGAGCAAAAAATCATATTGGAACTTGAAGCAGTCACTGAAACAAAAACTCGACAGCTACGAAATCGATGAATTTCAGTGTATCTCATCAAGTGGAAGAACTTACCTACTAAAGATTCCACATGGGAAGATGGGAATTTTATACAGAAGCATCCAAACTACTCAAACGTTGAGGACAACACGTTTTTGAAGGAGAGGGGCATGTTAGATCCCTATAATACTAGTGTATCCCCTTATTATTATTGTCATTGTAGCCACTTATTGTTATTGCTGTGCCCATGTTGTCCCCATATTGTTATTATTGTGCCCCATAGAAGCTCACTATTGTTATTGTTGTGCCTTTACATTATTATTGCTATGTTGGCTTTGATTATATTGTGACCCCTTAAACTCCTATATATAGAAAGGAGGTCTTGTCATTTGTATCATCCAAGAATTGTTCATTAATGCAATGTAAAGGAGGTTTCCCCCTCGAAGAGGCTGACTTTGAAGTCGTTGATCTATCTTTTCTTCTATTTTGTGAGTTGGTCGCATAACATGCGGCTCCCATGTAGAGCCTTTAGGCCTTAGGCCTTGGGGTTGGCCCCTGGACCCCTATTTCCCAAACGATGGCCTCTCTGGGCAAAGCATTGGCCCTTCTTGGTTGTTTCCAACCTCTTTGTGGCTTGATTTATCATCCTAGTCCACTTATCCCCGCAAATCCGCCTCCCTTGTCCTAGTTCTCCACAATTTGGCCTCTTTTGCCCTTAAAATTGACTTGAAACCCTAATTTGAAGATTTAAAGCTAAATACTTGGTGGTTTTGTAGGATTAAGGTCTCAAAATTCATATCTAGCAAGCGGAAAGATAATCCCAAAGTTTCAACAATTTTCAACGGTGGGATCTTTAAGGCCTTGGGCTTAGGTTTTGACCTCCAAACCCTCATTTTGCTTCAATTTCATTACAGCAGTTAAGTCATAAACTTATAAGCGCTAAAATCATATTATAATTGGTCAAAATCAATTAAAATTGCAAAATCTAAAGTTTTCACAAGTTTTGGCTACTTGGGCATCTCTATTTTGACCTAGTTTTAACATTTTAGCTTGCTGGAATTTACTGCATAACTGTGAAATTCAAGTCTGAAATATTTCTGACGCATATACTTAATTAGGACTAAAATTTTGAATTTTCAATTCCTTGGCAAAAACTTACTATTTTTAGACATTTGGGGCAGCATATTCAGTGTTTTTAGCTTGCTGGTCTGTAGCTCACTGATTGATGTAATTAGTTTATCAGTTCTGAATTTTCTGAATCATATTATCTAAAAACTCAAAAAAAAAAAAACAAAATTTGGTGAAAAGTTTCTATTCTTATAAATATTGGGCAGCGATTTTTGGTTGGGTTAATCTATTGATCTATAGTTAATTCACTCCTGTAATAATCACATCAGATCTGAAAAATTGCTAAGGCAAACTCACCTAAATCCCTAAAT
Organism: Pinus taeda; assembly: GCA_000404065.3. Lineage (NCBI taxonomy): Eukaryota > Viridiplantae > Streptophyta > Pinopsida > Pinales > Pinaceae > Pinus > Pinus taeda. Next base: position 233,398 of record APFE030862334.1, read on the forward strand.
TTGAAATTCTCAAGTTCTAGTGCGTTTTGTTATTTTTTTGCATATTGGATATCTAGTTTGGGAAGTTTTCATCTTACTGATCTATCTTTACTTACTGTTGTAATCTTAAAATAAGATCTGAAATATTGCTGAATAATCCATCGTAAAGTGTGCTAACAAAGCTAATTTACATTGTTGGTTGAATTGGAAATTGTATGTCTCAATGTGTTGAGTAATTTTCATTATTTAGAGTGATTTATGCACTGCTGATTTACATTGGTAAATCTGAATTTTCTGAAGTAGTATTGCTAATATAAACTGTCATAAATTTGTGATCAGCATCTTGTTAGCATTTGGCATCTCGGGTTATTTGATATCTTGTGAAATTTGCACTTGTATTCATACGCAATTTATCTTGTTTAAGATTCGCATTTCACTATTGTTAAGTACCATTAAAAGGTCTTTAATCAAGGTACTTAAACAACTCAAAGAAATCTTAACTCAAGATAAATCTCACTCATAATCTCTTGCATAAGCATTCTAGATCTAGATTTGCATTAATAATTTACCTTCTAGCATAAGCTAGGTTGATAGAGACATAGGTTAACCCTTCTTATCTAACTTGAAGGGCCTCGACAACTCTTCGGTGGTTAACACAGTGACCTTGTAGTTGTCAAAGCCATAGTCTCTGCAACGCCAGAGGCATCGGGTCGTAGAAGCCTAACAGAAGGTATCGTTAATCAAGCCCTAGCCTGCTTCCTATTAGCCTTCCTTCCCACAACCTACCTTGGAGCCTAGGTTCAAAATAGTTAAAAGAAAGTTACACTTAGACTAGGCATTTAACTAAAATTTATCAAGACCACTGCATCTCACAAAGGTTCTAGGATTTGCACATCATATAAGTTAGTCAATCATTCAAGCAGTTAGTGTTCATCCGGTCATTTGGTTCCAATTCATAAGAAACAAGAATTTGTGACTCCATTAAGGCACTGGTCTCATAATAGAAAAGTCTAATTTAATCAATAATCTTGCTTAAATTCAACCAAGCGGTTAGGCCACTCATCTGTGTCTCCCAAGTAAGTTGATTCTCAACTTGTTTTCCTTCACTTCATTCCATAGGGACTACCCCCCTAGCATGTTGTTGGGAGATAGCTAGAACAGAGTAGGTGGGGATCAGAGAGACAACCCCCGTCCTGAGTGTTGTCACGGTGCCTGTACAATCTGGGCGACAATAGGTGTCTAACCATTAGTTGAAGTTGGACATGTTGTTGAAGGTGTGGAGCTAGGCATTGTCCATTTTATCAACCAATATGAGCAACTACATGATGTTCCATCATTTTCACTGGTCTACATTAACAATATTTGGAGAATTATTTCTAGTGTATAAAGTTTTGCTAGCACATGAGAAATTTTAATTATATGCAATAAAATGGGGTAAAAAAATTTGATGTAATTAGTTGGTCAAATGAACACAACTAGTTCTATTTTTCTATAAGTTTCAAAAGCGCTTCAGCCACTTTATTATTAAAAATTGACCTTCTAGAAAAGGGAAATACTTTATTATTATTTCATTTTTGACCACATAAAAAGTGGACAAACTTTAGTTACTACTCTCCCATGGTATATGGTTTGCCCATAGAATGTAATTGATGAATTAGAGGCCTCCTTATTCTATAAAATGAAGGCACTCTATCTCACTCAACATCAGAGTTTGAAGAAGAAATAATACTTTGCCAGTTTTTAAAATAATTTTCTCATGTTCTTTTATTTTTATTTTATTTTTCAAAATACTATAGGGCAACGTATTTTTCAAGCAGTTTTGTCATTATTGAATTTAGGCTTCTATGATCCATATCAATTTTGAGAAGATTCTTCGGCGAAAATCACATAGAGATACTTTTGTTGACGCGTTTCGAACCAACCAGTGTGGTTCATCGTCAGGACAAATTGAATGAGCAGATCTTGCTTTGCATATTAAATAGATAGGGCAGAATATCCAATGACCAAATTTCTAGACAAGGTAACAGCTAAAATGACAACAGCTAGATTTGACCGAGAAACGGCTAGTTTGACTATGATGAGGGGTATAAACTTTATTTAATTAAATAAGTTAATTCGGTTATTATATTCTTATTCAAATAAACATAAATGGACCATTTTATAATTATAAATATATATTAGAATGAGTAAGTTAATATATTATACTAAGTAAATCATAAAATACATTAATTTCAAATTGTTAGATATCAAAGTTATTATATATAAATATTAAAAATAGAGTATTCTATAAATAGTTCATTATATTTTTTTTTAAGCATTTGCAATTGATATCTTATGTTTTGTGTTGAATCAATTCAAATATTTAAGGGGAATCGTTATCGAAATTTCCCCTTATTATTTGTTTCACATATAAATGTTTATTTTGATTTTGTTAAATTCCTTCTAAAGATTTAACCCCTTAAAAGGTACTTGTTTTGTTGCATTTTGCATGTAACATGATTTTTCTCCTATACTTCAAGTGGGAGAAATTTGAACACCATCATTTTTGGGCGAACAAAGTGCAAGGGAGAGACCATTATAGCAACAAACATTTTCATCTCTTAGATCGACTCTGTGGAATTTTTCATATCATTTGCTTTATTTATTTTATTCGGATTAGATTTAAAATTTAATTAGAATTAAATTTTAAATTACTTTTTTTTTTTTTATTAAGTAGTAGATTTAAATTTTATTTTTATTAGGTTTTAAAATATCTCATTAGGGTTTTAAAATTTTGTTTAGATTTATTGAAAAAAAGAAAAAGAGATATAAAAAAAATAGATTTTGTTTCTTTATATATTTAGGGTTTTGTTTTTTTAAATAAAAAATAAAAAATAACACAATTTAGGGGCCATTTGAGCCACCCCCTTTTTTTAATAATTCTCCTGCGGCTCGTTGTTGAACCTACTCATGCCTGCAGCTTGAATTCCCTATAGTTTGTGGCCGGGGTCGCTTCAACTTCAGCATACCTCCATAGCCACCACAATAGACCCCACACTCAAGATACCCTTTCGTGGCCATTGCATCGAGCCACCTTCACAGGGCCCTTGTCGATCTTGTGCCTTGTCCAGCTTGCAACATTTCTCACGATCGTCATCCTAACCAATGAGCAGGGCATCAAATCCTATGGCATCAACGGTCTGCAGCTCCAACACCATGCTCATTTCTTTTTCCCATCTGCTCATTTTGGCAACTTGCAACCACAATTCCATTTCAACCCACAAATATTTCGCAGAACCAAAATTGCAGGTGTACCCATCAAAACCCAATTTACCCACAATTTTTTAAAGCAATGAAATGTCAAGCCTGTAGCTCGACAAGATTTGGCAAATTCACCCAAGAATAATTGTTTTTAGGGCTTGCAAGTCAAACCTCAATGCATCACGAAACTAGATATCCTCTCTTACTCAAACTAACATAAACAGGTTTCTTGTGTTGAAATTTTTTTGAAATTGAATATTCATCACTGCATGAAAACATATATTGCGTTTACCCGAGTGTTGATAATATCGCCGATATTTGAAAATGTCGCGATATTTTTGGCAAAACGATATATCGCGATATTTACTATTTTGAAAATATCAGCAAACTATCGCGATATTTTCAAAATATAGGCAAAATATCGCCATATTTTGAAAATATCGGCTATGTTTAAAAATCTAAAAATAATAATAATAATAATAATGATAAATAAATAAATTGATTTTTTATGCTTGCTGATATTTGCCAATATTTTCACCGATGTTGTCGATAAGATGTTTTTTGGACCCTCGCCGATATTTTGCCGATACCGATATTATCAACACTAGTTTACCCTGAAGTTTAAGTAAAATTGCATCACCTATAACATTTGAAATCTGAAGAGTTGCTTGTTTATTTCAATCACATTTTGCAACACTCATGCATTTTGGATTAGCTACATGATTTAATAACACAACCACTCATATTCCATGCTTTTCACTCCTACCCAGAAGTTGAGGAACATGGTGATACTAGAACTGATGCATTAAATAACTTTACTTCATTTATTACCTTTGGTTCTTTAACATTCTTTGTTGAATAGTAAGTGATCCATTGACATTGACCCTAGAAGAAATTTACTCAAGGTAATTGATGAAAAATTTGAGGCAACGCTCCCCGATCGGGGTGAAAGAGGCAGTGGCGTGTGAAATCATTATGAAGGCAGGAGAGTGGCATGGCAGGCCACCCTACAATAACATAATAACGCAAGACGATAGGGTGGAAGGCAGGCTAAGGATGAGACCGAGAAGTAGCGAAGACAGAGCAATGAAGGGAGAAGGTGGGGAGAATGACAGCGTTCATTTGATGGGACGCAGGATAGCTGGCACAAGACTAAGAAGAGGAAGAGATGACGAGCAGGGAGAGTGCAAGCGGTAAAGAGAGGAGGCGCGCAAAGGTAGAGGCTGGCAGACAGATAATGAAACTTGGCATGAAAAGAGGCATGTAGGCAAGAAACTGTCCATTAATCTCTGTGATAATACTGACAAGAGCAAGGAAATGGGAGGTGGTTTAATAGGCATAGAAGATAGGCGAAAGGAGGGAGACCAGCCACCCATACACTGTAATTTTAGGCAGAAAACTGTTGAAATTTGGTACCGGAAGACAGGTGGTTCCCTTAGGCTTTGATCTTTGGCCTAGGGAAAAGTGTTCAAAAGATTTTAATTTTTCTCCTAAAGTGA
>APFE030862335.1:2072-63511 GCA_000404065.3 Pinus taeda
CCTTGACTGATCAGATTGATTTGTGTGATTTTATCCTTGAGTTGATTCATTTATAGTTTAGTATCTGTTTCCTTTCAATTCATTAGAGCACTATACTACCGAGCATTACTTGGGCAAAACAGCCTCGGATTGAGTTACTCTTTGAAAGAACTAAACGATCCCAGATTGACTTAATAATGTGGAATAATTGGTGGTGTGAGAGACCCTAGTTATAGACCTACAGAGCTTGATGTGCTTTAGTCTTTTATGAAGAAGATATATTCTGGTCCCCTGAATCTGTAAGTCTTCTAACCACCATTTTTTTGTGTTGCTTGTGAAGTCTGAGTGTGACAGCCAGATATTTTCAAATCTGAAAGGTTTGTTCCTGGGAGTGCCAATACCCTTGATTTCCAATTGAATTGGCCGGTGGTCTGAGCCTGCAAAGGGAAGAACTCGCACTGATACCGATGTACCATTCAGCATAAGATTTTCAAAGATGAAGAATTTGTCTAGCATTGAGACAACAAGGGAATCTCCTCCCCTCCTGTTATTCCAAGTAAATACGCTAGTATTCCAATTAGTGCCAACAAGCTTTATATTGTCAGCAAAGGTTTGGAAAGCCATGGGGTCTTTACTTAGAGATCTTGTTCCTCCTTTTTTCTCTGAAAGAGATTTGATCATGTTGAAATCCCCTCCCATGATCCATGGTATATCTTCATATCTATCCCTCAGATCCACCAGCGTGTATAGAAACCTAAGTTTGCCATCTAATCTCTGAGGACCATACACATTTGTGACCAAAAAGGTGTCCCTTTCTCCAACCGGTTGGATAACAACCGATAAATAAATTATGGAAGCCTCAGCATCCAGAATGCCTATTTTGTGGGGATTCCATAGAGTGAGTATGCCCCCTGCTGTATTCTCTGCTTTTACTTCAAGAAACTCATAACTGCTGAGCCATTTGCTGTGAATTTGTCTTACCTTTTGAATGGAACATTTTGTTTCTTGGATGAACATTATATCCGGTGTTTCTTGTTTCATTTTATTAGCAAGCATTCTTTGCTTTCTCTTACTAGCTAGACCTCTTATATTCCAAGATATCGACTTCATTATAAAAGATTTGTAAAGGAGTAGCTAGCTAGGTCTTTCATCTTACCTGAATCAATAATCAGCTTTCCACACTCCATCAAGAGTTCATTCTGCTTTTTCCTACCTCTTTTCTTACTTGGGTTTCCAGTAGTTAGTCCCATAGTAGTTTTCATCATTTTCATTCCTTGGTTGTCCTGCTTATCTGTGTTGTTCCCTCGTTCTAGCTCCTCAGTCTACATTTTCCATAGAAATAGCTGTTGCATTCCGCTGAGTTATTCTTGAGGTAGCGAATCCAATTCCCCCGTAGTTCCCTGCCTCAAGAATCCTTCTATTTATAAGTTTTCTTTGGCAAGAATTTCTAGTAGTTTATGGTCCTCTGGGTCCGTAACATTCTGGGTCATTTCCTGATCCATTTCTTGTTCAACATCGCTCATAGTGGCTTCCTTCTGGAACTCAATTTTAGGTGTTTGTTCCAGGTTTTCTTCCTTCTCCTTATCTACAATACTCTCTTCCTTTGCTTGATCTTATTTAGTAATCTCTTCCTCTTCCTGAAGCACCTGGAAACTGTTATGCCTAAGCTGTTGCCCTTCTTGCTGCCGATTTTTCGGTCTAATTTTACCTCCTTTACTTCGAATAACATCTTTCTGGAAGCTATTTGATTCTTTCATTGTGTTGATTTTTCTTTTGCTTATTTCTTTGTTAAGTAGATAGTCTCTGAAAAGATGTCCATGTTCATGGCACTTTCGACATATGAATGGAATGTGCTCATAATCTACTATTTGCACCCATTCTTCATCAAAAACTTCCAAAATGACCCCATCTAGGAAAGCTCCTAATAGATACATTTCCACACATATTCTGGCAAAGGAAGTATATTTCCCCCTTCTAGTGGCTTCAGAGGCTTTAACATAGCGACCTAATTTATTGCCTATGGTTGCTAACGATTCATTTTTCTAGTAATCAAGAGGTAGAGAATAGAGCCTTACCCAGACCAATATTGAAGTAAAAGTTTTTCATTCTGGAACAAATTTCATCGTCCAAGGTCTCATGTAGAGCCCCACAGCAGCATAGAAGTAAGGCCCTCCTTCAAATATTCTATCCTTGTCTTAAATATTTGTGAACACCACCGTAAATAATCCCTTAAACCCAAGATGGAGATATATGCTCCCTTTAGGTTTCCAGTGGTAATTAATCCACCATTGTAAAGCTTTTTCAGTGGGCCATAGTCCCATGAACTGACAAATGATGGCGTATGTCCCCATGTGCTCCCTGTGGGCCTGCAGCTCTTGATTATTTAAAATAACCCTAGGAGTTATTTCTACTTGGGGCTCGCAGGGTCCCTTGCTTTTCTTGTCTTTAGTTCCTTGTTTTTTGTCTTCTACCTCTTTGCCTTTTGTGCCATATTGATCCTTATCTATGGGTTCTTCTGTTACCTCTTCCGTAATTCTTTCTCCTTCCACCCCTATTACCCTAGCATTTTCTAGAGGCTTCTTACGTCTGCTGACCACAACTTCCTTTTAGGAGGGAGTGGAGCCCCCTCCTCTACTACCCTTCGCGATCCACTGTTCCCAAAAAACTCAAAGGTCTTCCCAGTATCCTCTTCATCATTAGATCTTATGGCTACTTATTACACATTCAAAAGTTGAATTTGTCTTCAACAACATTGAAGGATAGAGCTCTTAAATGGTTCATGACTTTCGGAACAAATTCTATAAGGACATGGGATGATATGAAAAGAGTATTTTTGGATAAATACAAAGATTATTGTATAAGCCATGACCTTAGAAATCAAGTCTTTGAGATGAACCAAAAATAGGATGAAGGCTTAGAAGATTTAGTGGAGAGATTTACATATCATGTCAAAATAGATAAATTGCATAATTTAGGATCAGACACATTAAAAATTCTCCTACTAAATTCTATAAGGGATGAATGGATTGATCTTCTTAACCTGGTGGGAAAAGGAGATTGTTTCACAATTGTCATTTCAAGAGATTTTTGAATTATGTAAAAACATATCAAGAGGAAAAGAAAAGTATGCAAGATCCCCTCAGGATCCTTTTATGGAAAGAGTAGGTAAGTGGACATCAGTATTAGTAAGTCAAATTGAACTTAACAATTTTCTAGACATTTTTGGTTATTTAAAAGAACAAATTGATATGCTAAGGATGGAAAACAAGAAAATAGTTGACAATGTTGCCTCATCTATGTTTTTCCCTAAATGCAAAAAGAAACATGCTTTGCATGAATTTCCACTTGATAACATTAAAATGTATGAAATTTTTGCAGGATCGTATGCTACTAAAGATTGTCCATCATTACCAAGGTTATATGTAGTTTACCAAGGAGTAAATCAAACATTGGAACAATCTTGTTATGGGGCTCCAAAAAGATCATGACAACCTCATCAACCTGGAATGATGCAAGATCTTACTTCTCAATTTCAAGGTTATGCACAACAATCATAAAGTAATTAGAAAACACCCTTGCCTTGGCAAGCTTGGCCATCTCAATCCCAACCTCAAAACCAATTTTGGAAACAAGGTTGGCAAGGGTCTTATAGAAGAAATCCACCGTATCCTCAATCTTTTCCTCACTATCCTCAATGCTAAGCTCAATGCCAAGCTCAATTTTATTCATACTATTCACCTCCACCACAACATCCATTTTACACTCAATTAACCTCAATTCAACCATTACCATCCACACAAGTACTCCAAAGATCCATTTCCACTCCACTACCTACACAACCATTTGGAACCCCCAACAATAAAACACCTCAATCCACTCATAATGTTGAGGTACTGCAAAATAAAACACCAATTGCCATTGAAGAACAACAATCAGAAGAGGAAAAATATTTAGGTAACTTCCAAGAATCATTGATACATGTTAAAGAAGAGAATTTGTTGAAACCAAAGTTTCATGCAAGTTTATCACTCAATTCTATGAATGAAGATCACATCTGTGAAGACTTGCATGGCATGATATCAAAAAGCCAAGGAAGACAAGGTTACATTAAATCTTGGTTTAAGACAGTTATCGGATCTCAATATTCAATTCTTCAGTATCTTCTGACACTAGTAAGATCAAGGCAGTTGGTCTCTCATATACCGATACATGTCAGAGTATATTTTAAACATGAATATGAGTTTACTCATGATCTTGTTACACAAATGGATGAATTGGAAATTCTCGTATATTTAAGAGAATGTTTCATTGCTTCTTCAATAAAATAGGACTAACAAATAAAAACAAGTTTTTGTGAATTTTTAGGATAAAATTTGTAATTTGGTGGTGCAGTAAGAGCCACCTCATTCACTAACCATTCGCAGAAAGATCTACAATCAAAGGGATATTTGTGTGCAAGGAAAACAAGTGGAGTTTAGAGGGCTAAAATTTGAGGTTTGAAAGATCAATTCTTCTTACTTCATTTTTCAAAATTCAAAATTTCAATCGTATAAAGAATTGATAAAACCTCTGAGTATGCTATATTCTTGCACCTTGTTGTGATCTGGAAGATTTGAAAGGAAAATTGGATGAGTTAGCTATAAAACTCATAGATCTAAAGAAATGACTAGGAGATCCAAATTGACTATTCCTTCAAAAAATTGCCTAAATTTTGATCTCCATCTCAATATTTCCCATCTCAAATCTTCTTAAAACAAATTATTTCTTTGTTGATCACTAAAAAAAAAGGCCTAATTCGTTTATTAAAAAAAAAAATTGCTAAATAAATCTTTATTTTTAAATTTAGAAAACATAAAAAAACCAATAATACACATAAAAAAACATTAAAATATTTCATTTCAAATATATATATAAAAGAATCAAATTAAACAAAACAATTTAAAAAAATTAAAACAATATTAAAAAAAAAAAACATTAAATAATAAAACAATTAAACAAAACAAATAAACTAATCCAAACAAATCACATCACACAAAATCATAAAATAAAAATATATAACAAAAACCAAATTTAACATAAACGAATTGCATGAATTAAAAGGGAAAATAAAAACTTAATGATTAAAAAATACCACACACAAATATTAAAAAACAAAACTTTGAAAAATAAAAAATCTAATGCATAAAAGTCATAATCCCATTAATTGCATGAGATAATGAAGCTAGCACAACACAAATTCGAATGACGTCGTTGAGTGTTTGAATGGACGCAAAGAAAAAAATAAAAAACAACCTGCACATAAAATTTATGGCTCAAATCTTTTATTCCTGTTTTTGCTGCGGCCTTAATAGAAAACCTGCACATAAAATTTATGGCTCAAACCCTCTCAGAGCTTCCAGCATTATCAATTAAACCTCGAATTGTATAATGAATGGTTGGAAAATTAAATCCGTTGGAGAGAAATTTTCTGTCAAGAAAATCAGTTTAGATTGAATTAAAACACAAAGTGGCATGAAAATAACTTGGCACGTCGATTTTAAAATCCTCTTGTTTAGATTATGGTGGTGGATATTTTAGGTTGAATCTTAATCAACTTCTTTTATTATTATTTAATAATATTCACAAATTATTAAATTTTAAAAATAATTAGTTTTAAATTAATAATATAACATTCATGTGGGGTATAATGGTAAAGTTATTATTTTGTGTTTTTTAGGTTAAGAGTTCAATTCTCCATGTTTATGATTTGAATGAATTTTTGGTGAAATAAAGGTTTCCATGTGGCAATCCATGATTGGTTCATGTGGCGATTTATTCTTTGCCCATGTGTCAACTATTTTCCACATCAACCCTCAATAGTCAGCGTGACATTGGCCATGTCTTTGCCACATCATTAGCTAGTCATCTACCCATTCAATATTTGTATAGTGCACGCCGCACTCTCCGGTGCTTGCACGCGGCACCCATGCACCCCATTTTCATCGTTTTGCTAGAACTTCAAACATCAATAATTTTCTCATACGACGTCTGTTGAAGACTATTAAAAGGTCGTTGGAAAGATCTTGTGAAGATCTACGCGATGAGATAGGTTTCAATAACATTTAGACAAAAAATAGAGGTCAATTTTTATGGATTTTATAGCAATTGGACTTGGGAAAAGCATTAAATCATTAAAAACATGTTTCTAATATGAATTTTCTTTAGCCTGGTTTTTGAATTACTAAAATTCTATATCAAATGAAGAAATTATCAATGAAACACTAACGGGTCATCCAAGGTGCACCACTCCCTAGAAGGTAAAAAGTGCATTTCATTTTTCTTTATCTTCTTTGAATTTGTTTTATTAGCACTATTTATGAATTTGTTCTGTATATATCGTATGAAGAGAGGCATATCACCTTTCTCCTTCGAGAATCATATGTTTTATTGTAGATTAGTTCTAAGTTTTTGCAGGTTCCAAGAAGATCAATGAATTCCAATTTATGCACAAGTGGTTTTCAAAGACCAATCTATTTTCAAAAAGGAATATGAAGAAGTCAAGTCCATTTCAAATCACGTCCATAATTCCATTGCTACTCATTCATTTTCCTCTTTCTATGCTTACAATCCTTCCATCAATTTCCATCTTCCTAGAGAATAACTTCAAATCATTTTTCATTTGCAAGTTTCACACTTTCCTGCCTCACTTACATTTCATTCCTAACCCATGAGTAAAACATTCAGCTCCTCTATAAAGTTGATTCATTACATTTTCTTTCCATTTTTCAAATAAACATTGATCCACTGCAATTTTTTTCATCTACAGTCCTTCAAAATCATTATTTTATGCTCGCGTTAGATGATGGGGGATTTCTTAAAGCCTCGTTTCTAACAAGTTTTGGCTTATTGACATCAGCACATTATCTAGGTTCAAGGCTAGAGTCCTTAGTAGTACCTTGAGCCTTGTATGCCTTAATGATAGGCTCTCTCGCCAACAATCATGGGAATACACCAATTTTCCTTAATCGTTGGATCTTATAAGTGGCTCGACTTTAGCTCATCCATTCGCATTTCGCAAGACGTACTTAGGTGCCTTGGCACTCATTTACATTAATGGTGAGTTGCCTCGCATTGGTTAAGGACATTCATCAATGGTTGGTAATTCAATGACTTCTCTTCATGCTCGACATCGACACATTTATTTGCATGACTAGAATTGTACTATCGGTTTTGTAACGATTGAAGATTACATTATTTCAACAATTTGCATTAGATCAATTTGTCATAACAAGAATAAAGATTCAAACCTTGTTATCAACAAAGAGAACATAGATGTAGATCCAAATTCCTTTTTTTACATACTCCATGATCTAACATTAGCGTTAGCCAATCTCTGCAGCATCCACAACTTATGTACATTGAGGGTAAGTGAAGGCATCTGCTTTTTTAATTTTTAGTCATGCAATTCCTTAAAATGCTAAAAATTGTGTCGAGTTGTGTTATATTCTTTCCACGTAGTTAATCGGGGGTTTGAAGGGCACCTGTAACCCCACTTTATGGGGTGCAAGGTAGCGCCGTGGAAAATTTTGGTTTTCGACCCTATGTTAGGTTGGGCGGACCCACCTATGGTTTTGTGCATGATTTTCGCACATGTTTTTTTGGACGCGATGGTTTTTGGTCCATGGTATTGGATGCTTCAGCATGTATAAATATGTATTGTAACATTGAAAGGAACATAATGAAAATCAAGATGGTAGTCCCGGTTTTGGGATCTAGTGGAAAAATATCTATGTATATGTGTTTTATATGTTATGCTCTCGCATTGTTTATTTTTTTGTGTTTTAGAATTCGTATGCAGGTAATTTTTGTACGGGTTAAAACCTACATTTGGTATCAGAGTTGTTTTGGCTTCAAGTGGACGCCTTCGTTGCTGAGGGGTTTCGCTCAGGCCTGTGGTACACCCTATTCAGTGGGAGATCTGCGATGTCGATTTTGGGGGTGAAAGAAGATGGAGAGCAGTGGAACGATAGAGATCGATAAATTTAATGGTCAGAGTTTTGAGTTGTGGAAACTAAATATGGAGGATTTTTTACTGGATAAAGATCAATGGATCATGGTAGATCCAGGTACTAAACCAATGAGAGTGATCGATGAAGAATGGAAGAAGTTGGATTGGAAGGAAAAGAGCATAATACGATTGTGTGTCTCAGATTCAGTATTGTTGAATATATTAGGGGAAGCTACGACAAAGGCTTTGTGGGACAAGTTAGGGACTTTGTACCAACCTAAGTCTCTGGTGAATAAACTATTCCTGCAGAAAAAACTATATAAGCTGAGGATGAATGATGGAGACTCAGTGACAGAGCATCTGAATGTGTTTAATATTGTGATAAGTTAGTTAGCATCTGTTGATATTAAAATTTCAGATGAAGATAAGTGCATCAGTTTGTTGTGTTCTCTACCAGATTTGTGGGATAGTCCAGTTATTGCAATAGGTAGCAATGCAATTGCCTTACATTTTGATGAAATAGTCTCATCCTTGCTGACGAAGGAGATGAGACAGAAAAATATGGAGAGCCAGAATGGTAATGCCTTGTTTGTACGAGGACGGTCCCAGAACAGAAACAACAATAAGTCATCGAGTGGGAGATCTAAATCTAGAGGGAGATCTAAATCTCTAGGAAAACCTGTAAAGGTGGTGTCCTGGAAATATGGAAAGGAAGGACACTTCAAAAGGGACTGTAAATCTAAAGCTCTTGATAAAGAAAAGGGATATGACGATGCTCCTTCTACAAAGGCAAAAACCACCTCAAATGATGTTGGGGATGTGTACTTGGCTTCTTTAAGTACGCATGTAGATCATGAGGCATGGTTGATTGACTCAGGTAGATCCTTTCACTTCACTCCCCATAGAGAGTGGTTCTGCGAGTATGAGAAATATGATGGTGGTGATGTCTTCTTAGGGGATGAAAGGAAGGCTAGAATCATCGGTCACAGAAAAGTAAAGTTAAAGTTGCAAGGTGGAAGGGTTAGAACACTTTCGGGTGTTCTACATATTCCTGCAATGGCCATAAATCTGATTTCTGTAAGCAAGCTGGATGATGCACGTGTAAAAGTAGTGTTCAAGAAGGATACCTACAATATGATTCGAGGAGAACTGGTATTGATGTAGGGAGTTTTGATTGGAACTCTATATAAGCTGGAAGGTAGCACTGTTATTGATCGATGCAATAGTTTTGTGGTTCCTGAAAGTGGAGCAGAAAATCTAGTGGTCTCTCGAGAGAAGACCATGCTGTGGCATCAAAGGCTTGGACATATTGGAGAGAAGGGCCTTCGAATACTTCATGGTAAAGGTATGGTAGAAGGTCTGAGTAATAGCTCTCTAGATATTGATTTCTATGAAAATTGTGTATAGGGGAAGTAGAATCGGGTGATTTTCCCCTGTGGAAGTAAGAGGGAAAAACATATATTAGAGCTTGTGCATAGTGATGTGTTTGGCCTTGTGAAGGTTCCACCACTAGGTAAGTCTATGTAATATCTATAATTTATAGATGACTTCTCAAGGAATACATGGATATATTTTCTTAAGAAAAAATTTGAAGTCTTTGATAGGTTTAAAGAATTTAAGGCTCTAGTGGAAAACCAGACATAGAAGAAGATAAAGGTGCTGAGGACAGATAATGGTTGAGAGTTTTGCAGTAAGGAATTTAAAGAATTTTGTAAGAAGTGTGGTATAGCACGGTAGAATACTACTCCATATAGACCTCAGCAAAATGGAGTTGCAGAAAGAATGAATAAGACGTTGATGGAAAGGGCAAGTAGCATGCTCAATGGTGCCGGGTTAGGACAGGAATTCTTGGTAGAGGCAGTGGATATGACATGTGACCTGGTCAACAAGTCACTTTCATCAGTGTTGGAGGATAAGACTCCATAATAGGTATGGACTGGTAGAAACCCTCTCTTTCACATCTGAGGGTATTTGGATGTGATGCATTTGTACATGTTCCAAAGGAGAAATGAACCAAGTTGGATAGTAAATCTGAAAAGTGCATCTTTATTAGGTATAAGGATGGTTTAAAGGGTTATAAGCTTTGGAACCCAATCACATGGAAGGTTGTGTATAGTCGAGATGTGGTTTTCAGAGAGGTGAAAGATGTTATAAAAAATGAAGTCCAATGAAAGGAACCTGAGAAGATATAGTTTGAGCTAAAGGAGGAAGAATCAAACTCTATAGCAGAGGAGGAATTAGAAGATGAAGAGCCACAAACTCTTGCTGTGAGAAGATCAATTCAAGAAAGAAGACAACCTCAAAGGTATAGTCCATCTACTTCCTGTTCAAATTTTTCTTTATCTATTATTGATGATGATCCTAGAACTGTGAAGGAAGCAGTAAATTTAGAGGATGGAAAACTCTAGGAAGAGGCCATGGTTGATGAAATGGCATATTTGCACAAAAATGAGGCTTGGGATTTGGTGGAGTTACTAGCTGGAAAGGAACCCATTGGCAACAAATGGGTGTTCAAAAAGAAGACAAATTCAGAAAGAAAACTGGAGAAATACAAAGCTCGGTTGGTAGCAAAAGGTTATTCCCAAGTGTCAGCAATTGATTTCGGTAATATTTTTTCTCTCATTGCCAAGGTAACCTCTATTAGATTACTTTTATCTGTTGCTGCTACTTTTGATTTTGAGGTAGAACAGATGGATGTGAAAATAACATTTCTTTATGGGGATCTGGAAGAGGAGATTTACATGAAACAACCTAAAGGCTTTGAGGTGAAGGGTAAGAAAGAACTGGTGTTCAAGTTAAAGAAGTCTTTGTATGGGTTAAAACAGTCACCAATGATGTGGTATCAGAAATTTCATACATTTATATTGGGACTTGGCTTCACGAAAAGCAAAGCAGATCATTATATGTGTTTTAAATTAAATGGTGACCGTGTTATTTATCTGGTTTTATATGTGGATGATATGTTGCTAGTTGGAAATGAAAAAGAAATTATCTAGGATTTCAAGACTCAATTGTCCTCCAAATTGGACATGAAAGATCTTAATGCTGCAAAATATATTTTGGGCATGGAAATTAAAAGAGATAGGGCAAAGAGGAAGCTCTGGTTAAACTAGAGGAAGTATGTCGAGACAATACTGTAGAGGTTTAATATGCAGGATAGTAAACCGGTGAAGGTTCCTATTCCTATAGGTGTGAGTTCATTTGCTGAACAATGTCCCAAGACATAAGAAGAGGAAGAGGACATGTCCTGTGCTCCATATGCAAGTGCAGTCAGTAGCCTGATGGTAGCCTGATGTATGCAATGGTCTGTACTAGATCGGACATTGCACATGCAGTGGGAATATTGAGCAGGTTTATGTGAAAACCGGGAAAGGAGCATTGGACAACAGTGAAGTGGGTTTTCAAGTATTTGCGTGGCACTAATTATGGTCTGTGCTACCAAGGAAGACCAAGATTGGATAGTGTTGGATATTCATGGGTTTGTTGATGCAAACTGGGCTAGAGATCTAGATCAGAGAAGATCTACAAGTGGTTATGTGTTTAACCTATTTGGAGGTGTAGTCGGTTGGATGAGTAAGAAACAATATGTAGTGGAACTATCAACTACAGAGGCAGAATACATAGCAGTCACTCATGCAAGCAAGGAATTAGTTTGGTTGCAGAGATTGTGTTCAAGTATGGGGTTAGTACAAGAAGCTATAAGGATAGATTGTGGTAGCCAAAGTGCAATTCTCTTGGCAAAGAACCTAGCATATCATTCAAAGACAAAGCACATTGATGTTCAGTATCACTTTGTGAGGGATATGATAGAAGACAAAAAGGTGTCACTGGTAAAGGTGGACACTTTGAAGAATACTATAGATGCATTGAAAAAATCTATGAGCTCTAAGAAGTTCTCTTGGTGTAGAGAGACAATGGGCATTTCAAGGCTGGGAAATGGCTAAGCTCTCTTGTGGCCCCCTGTTGAAAGAAAACAACAAGTGGGAGAATGTTGAGTTGTGTTATATTCTTTCCATGTAGTTAATAGGGGGTTTCAAGGGCACCCGGAACCCCACTTTATGGGGTCCAGTGCAACGCCTCGGAAAATTTTGGTTTTGGACCCTATGTTAGGTTGGGTGGACCCACCTATGGTTTTCTGCATGATTTTCGCACATATTTTTTTGGACGTGATGGTTTTCGGTCTATGGTATTGGATGCGATGGTTTTCAATCCATGGTATTAAATGCTTCAACATGTATAAATATGTATTGTAACATTGAAAGGAACATAATGAAAATCAAGCTGGTAGTCCCGGTTTTGGGATCTAGTGGGAAAATCTCTGTGTATATGTGTTTTATGTGTTATGCTTTCGCCTTGTTTATTTTTTTGTGTTCTAGAATTCGTATGCATGTAATTTCTGTACAGGTTAAAACCTACAAATCGTAACTTTGGAAAGTCTGTCACTTCCTTTTTCACATTGTCATATCTCTAGTTGGAGGGAGAATTCATGTTCATACCTCATATTCACATTTCGTTATATATATCACATTCATATTCCATTTTCACATTTTATATGTCATATATTTCGTTTATACACATGTCATCGTAACGAACATACTTTTCCAAACAACTACAATTACATTATGGTTCAAGCATTACATGCTTTTTAAATAATGATTGAAGAATGAATGGTTGATTAAATGTTTTCAAAGTCTTTTGATGCAACACAAAAATAACAAAATTATTGCTACAGAAGAACCAATACTAATAAAAGTTGGTTGCCACACAAGAACCAACCAAAGTAATATGTTGGAATCAAATATTTTTCAAAATGACGCTTTGCAAAAGGAACAAAATTATCAAATGGTTATGCGAAGATGAAAGAAGAATTAACATTATCCAAAGTTCATATAAAAGGAAGACAATTCAAAAGATCAAATCACGATTAAAGTAAATCAATGCAATAGATTGCATGAGGACATGACTCCAGTTGGGGGTATATTGGGCCTCCAAAATATCTTCAAAATGTTATACACATTCACCTCCATTACCATTTTATTGCCTCATTCCATCACATTTTCATTACACAACCTTACATTGCAATTACCATATGGGTTCATATTTCTATTTTCCAAAGTTATTAATTTCAGGTATTTAAAGTTAATTTATGATTAAAAGTTAGAAAAATAACATGTATTTGCTTATAGCTAAAAGTGGCTTGAGTTTGATGACATGTGTAGGTCATTTGGAATCTTCCAAGGAACCCTTACGTGGCCTCCCAATATGAAATTCGAATTTCAACTCAAGAGGTGGACCATATTCCAAGGAGAAATATCATGGAGATCTTTATGAGTCATGGGATTTGTATCTAGTATTTAGGGATAAGTTGAGACAAGTATGGATCTAGTAGATAGATAAGGGATCTACATTTATTGAGTAGATATCCCTAATTCATGTATATATAGGAGTAGCATCCTTCAAAGGAAGCTAACAATTGCTAGTTATTCATTAGCATTAGATTTATCATTCAACATGAATAATAGAATTTTCTTTCAGTTATGAGTTATTAGTGTTGTGTGATCCTTAAGAGGTGGTAGTTGTTCATGTGTGCTCATTGAGGAATGGGAGGATCCCCATTAACCACAATTTGCATACAACTATAACATAGTTTTATTTTTCTTATTTCCTTTCCTACAAGTGTGTTTTTACTTTCATGTAAGTGTGATTTCATTTCCTAGATTGACATTAAATTGCTTTCTTTCTACATTATCATAGTTTACTTGTTTTCTAGATATTTTATATTTGCTTATTATAGTTTTTCATAGGTAATTTTAAGTTAGCTTTCTTTTATTCTAGTTGTAATATGCATTTCCATTCTTTATTTCCATTCTAAACAAGCATCCTACAATAGTCTCATCTGAGGTCCCATATATTTTGGTTTTCTTCTAAGTTTACGAAACCCCTAGGTTGACAAATTAAATGAGAGGGATTTAACATATAGTTAAGTCACACTACACCTTGATAGACCCTAAACAAGAAAAACCATAGTTAAAAAATATTGTTTACAAACATTTTTGGAATTGAAAAATAAAATAACTAATGTAAAACAATTTTATTCTTGGATAAAAGCTTATCAGAACCTTAGGGATTTCTCCTCGGTCTTCAAACTCTTTAAAATGCTTATCCACACCTGCAATCTTTTTCAAAAGATATGGATATATATAATGAAAAGTGAAATATTCTTCTTTTAGGACATATAATGCTTCAGAAATCGTTTGCTGATTGGATCTCCAAGAAATAATTCTCCTTTCAAGTCCTCCAGAATAAAATTTTTCTTTCTACAAAAGGTTGAAATTTTATATGGACCTTTCCAAATATAATAAAACTTCCTATGCTTACCTTTATCTTAAATTAGAGCATCCTATTTCAGGACTAGGTCTAGGCACTTAAAGTCATCTTCCTTTGCCTTTTTATCAAATATCTTCTTGATTTCATCCTAGAAACTTTGAGACTGCTCATATACCTTTCATCTGCGTTCTTGTACCGCTATCAGCGAATTGATTCTCCTTTTGAAGATGATTTGGTTCCTCTCCTAGATCTTGTAAGTACCTCATAAGTAGCATCTCATTTGAAACTGGGAAAGTTGCATTCACACCTTATACTTACTGAAAAGGAGTAGTACTAATTGCCCTCATTTTACTTATCCTATCTACGCACAAAGAAAACTTGAGCTTTGGATGCCAAGCTTTCTTATTATCTTGTAACAAATTTTTGATGATTCTGATAAGGATTTTGTTTGATGACCGAACTAGTCCATTACCTGGAGGGCAATAGGTTGTAGAGTGACTAAGATTTATATGATACTCATCGCAAAATTTTATCATTCTTTTGCATTAAAAACATTGAGAATTATCGGTTATAATTCTTTTTTGAATACTAAATCTGGAAATAATATTTTCTAAACACTGTATAGCACGGTCAATAGCTTGCCTACTTGGGAGAGCCTCAATCCATTTGGTAAAATAGTCTGTCCTAGTCAAGATCAATTTATGTTGTGCTGAAGATGTTGGATGAATCTAGCCTATAAAATCAAGGCCCCATTTGTGAAATGGAGCTTCTATAGAAATAAGTTTCAAGGGAAGAGACATAAATTTAGACTTTCCCTCAAAAAATTGACATTTACGACATGTTGTAACTTCCTTATTGACATCAGAGAAAACTATTGGCCAATAAAATCTTGCTCTTAAGATTTTGTCAACAATGAATTTTCAATAATGATGACTGCTACATGGTCCATTGTGGAATTATTTTATCATCTTCCTGGCTTCTTCTTTAGGTAAATAATTCAGTAGAATACTTTTTCTATATTTCCAAAGCAAATAACCATCTAGGATATAGTATTTAATTTATTTAAGTTTCATAAATCTAGCCCGAGTCTTATTTTTTCCTAGTGGATCTTATAGATTTTGCAAGATGTAAAATTCATCCCCATACCATGAAGAATATTTAAAATGACCATCCACTGCTACAACTATTTCATCCCCTATTATGCTCGATAACTCCATAATCAAATTGATTCCAAAAGTTCCAAGATTCGCTTCAGACATCAATATCGCTGAACCTTGTCCTTTTATTAGCTTAATATGCTTGATCTCCATATCGAATTCCATAATTATGGAAATCCATTTTCTCCTTCTACCATAATTTTCACAATGAATTAGAATACTTTTCACCACAACATCTAGTACATATGTAATTATATGAGAGTGAAGTACGAAAATCCTGAAATCCTTGAGTGATTTAATTAATGCATATGTCTCTTGATGCATTATGTGCATATGTCAGTTCAATATATCTCAATGCTCTATTGAAGAAAGAAATGTGATTTTCATGGCCCCCTACATTTTTCTAAAGCAAGACACTAGAGATGGTGTGCTTAGAAGCAAAAGAAAATATTACAAATTCTTTAGAAAAATCAGGACTAGTGACTAAAGGAGACCAATTTAGATATTTCTTAATATAATCAAAATATTACTTAGCCAGATTAGAAGATTTAATATCATTTCCCTTCTTCAACATATTTGTTATAACTTTCAGAATATCGACAAAATTAGGGAAAAATCCACGTAAAAAAATCACCTTACCCAGAAATAACTGAACTTATTTCTTGTTTCTCAGAAGTTCAATCTTTTGTATAGTTGTAACTCTACCAAGATCAATCTAAATTCATTATTTTGATACTATATGGTACAGTAACTTACCTTTTGTCATGGAAAAATGAGACATTTTTGGATTTAATGAAACTCCATTTTTTTTTACACTTAGAGAAAATTGTCCTCAAATGTTTTAAATGAGTAGATTCAGATTTTGAAAAAATAGTGTTATCATCTAAGTAAATTACAATTAACTTGTCTCTCTCATCAGCAAATGTTATATCCATCACTCTCTAGAAGGTAGCCTTAACATTCATAAGTCCAAAGGGCATCTTCGAGTACATAAATGTACCCCATGGTGAGGTGAAGGCAATCTTATCTAGTGTCCAAATAATATGTGATTCCATTTTCTTCCCTAGGAACAAGATAAATTTCATGTTCATAAAAGAAATTAGAAAACATATCCCATACCTCATTCTAGTAAGCCCTCATCATTAGGTGTCCGGATTGATATATGCCTTTGACCTGCTTCACAATCAACTTTGAATCTCCAAAAATATGAACTTTCTTCACTTTCTGTTCTCTTAACAGATTCAACATAATAATCGAAGATTCGTATGCTGGCACGTTATTTTTGAAGTAAAAATAAAATTTGTAGTAATGTAGTTGACTCCCGCAGTCTAGTAGAACAATCCAAATTCATGCCCCAAAACCCTTGTCACAAGTAGAACCATCAAAATATAAATTCCATATTTCATCTGTAAATTTTTGAACCTGTTCTTACTTAACACTACCCTCAACTTATTATGATACTTCCCAATTAGCACATAAGTCATTAAAGAAAATCTAATATTCAACCTCTTTGTTTACTGCATAACTGGGATGATTATCTGGCTGAGTTATATTGCTTACCATATAAGCGATATGGACTTCTCTATATAACCTCTTTAACTCTATAAAAAAGGAATTGATGTGTAAGACATGTCCCTTTACAATGGTCCTCCTAGTCTTGCTACCCAAGGCTAGGACAATAACATACCAAATCTTGATGGAATATCTACCACCACTATGTCCACCATCACATTTTTTGCAAGAATTTATGTCAATGTTACAACTATATCCTTTATTAGCCCGAAACACTTAACCTTCTTCAAATCAAAAGACACTAAGTCTTTATAGGGCCTAGTAATTTGAAGTCCCAATTGATGCATGACTAACTTATGCGTCAAATTATACGAAGCTCCAGAATCCAACATAGCATTATGAAGGATCATATCATGAATGCTCAAGCTCACATAAAATGTGAGAGAATCATCATTTATACTAGTTACATGTGGACCAAAATCAAATTCAAGGGCATCATCATCTAAATTTAGGGAGTCCTATGAATTGATCTTAACCTGATCATTCTGTGAACTTTTAACCATTGAAAAGATTATTTTTTTGTAATATTCATTTCTTGAGAATTCAACAAAAGGAATAGGAATTTTCAACTTACCAATTTGACTCTCAAAATTGAATGTTGACTGTGTTTTCTCCAATTCTTTCAACTCCTTCTTAGCCTCTTCTGTTTTTGTTGGACTATCCTTTTTAGGCTCCTTTGGTCTTTTAAGTTTTTCCTTCCTTATCTCATCTTGTTGTTCCACTATTGTTTTTTGCGGTGGAGTCTTAATAGGAATAGTTTGGCCTCTAAGATTGTACTGCCTCTGAAAATATGCTACTGCATTATTATAAACCTATTGCAAACTACTGAATCACAAATGTGAATGTTATGTTTTTCTCCTAAGGACCCGACATAAATATCATGCTCCTCCTTGCTAGCAAACAATTGTGTTTCTTTGTCATCAAAACAACTGATCTATTGATTGGCTTCCTTAGTGACATCTCATCAACAAAGCTCTCTAGAAAAGGAAGTCTAATAACATGTTGATATTAAGGACCCTTTTCTTCTCTTGGATGGTTTTGTGAACCTTGAGGTCTCCTGAAATTTCGGTTCTACACTTGAGGTTGATTTTCACTCTTAGGAGGAGTCAACTTGTCAAAAAACTTTTCCATTGTTTTCAACATCACATCAAATTTCACATCTAGTGAGGAAGATGACTATTCCTTGAATACCACTCTTCTTTCAGTCTTCATCTTCAGTTTATTACCCAACAAAATTTCTTCCACTCCAATAGCATTTCTCTGCATTTCTTTAAAGGTGGCAGGTAACCTCTCTTTCAGCTAATAGGCTAATTCGACATCAAAACCATTGGGATAGTGCAACAAGGATATTTCTCGGGGGGTTTTTATATAAGCTCAGATGGAATTGTAAACTATGTTGAATCTTGTTGTGAATTCTTGAACTAAATACCCTCAGTTCCTTTTTAGAATTTCATATTCAGCTAATATCTGCAAGGGAATTTTCTTCACTCTCCACCTGGCATGAAATTGTTGTTAAAACTATTGGAAATTAGTAATGATTCCTACAGGTAAATATATAAATCATCTATTTACCTCCCTTGATAGAATTGATGAAAAAATCCTAAGCTTCACATTTTCATGATCTACTTCTACTAGATCAATAAAGTGAGTCAACTTATCTATGTATTGCTAAGCTTTGAAGGGTCGTGTACCATCAGATATAAGTAGGTGTTGTCTGTAGTTCAAAGAAAGATGGTGTAGCGGGCCTAGGAGAATAAGAGGTGCATATCTAACAGCCATAGTGATGTGAGACGAAGTTAAACTGGAAAAGAGGATTTGAAAAGAAGATGTTAAGGGAAATGAGGTTGTTGTTGTGGTAGTTGATGAAATGGTAGTATGAAATCCCACAAAAAAGGAGGATTGTTAGAGGAAGAAAATGATGGAATAAAAATGGAAAAGTTGGAGTTTTGGATGTAGCTACCTAAAGTTCATGGACTCTTTGTTCCAACTTTGGAAAATGAGACTAAATATTTGATCTTGTGGCAGTAAATCTAATTCTTGGATGGCAGAACTAGGAATAAAGGTTTTTGAACTGGCTTGATCAAGGACATTGTCTGAAATATTTCCTTCAGACTTAGATCTAAAGTTTTTTCAAATTTGATATAAATTGTAAATCACCAACAACAACTTTTTTAGGTAATGAATAAGACCTTTCTAAATGAATTGTACTTTATTTCATTGGATATTTACTTCTGAATAATTTTATGGACTTGATAAAAGATGTGGTGGATTCTGATTAGGGTTCCTTTGAGTATAAACCCTTTTAAGAGAAATAACTTTGTACATAATATCACCTTAAATTTTCAAAGTGGAGTCGGTAGGGAAAACATCTTGCAGCCAAAATTGAAGTCCAGATCTGTGTTTTCCCTTAGAGATCCGATCTTAAACAATCATGTTGTTCAGGGAGAATATATCTTTCGTTTCCCCGGAAATGGAGCCAAAATGTTATTTCTTAGAGAAAAACTTGGTTGTGGGAAAAAATATAAGGTAATATCTAACCAATCTCTTGAATTGAAATCTATCCCTTTCAATCTAAAGAGGGGTCCATTCTATAACTCAATCAAAATGATTGGTTATGTATTCAACACATCCACTGGATCTAATCTGATTTAAGCAATATTGGTATGGAAAGGACAGGAAAAACAATTGAGCATGCAGTCCACTTGACAACAAATTACAACTTACAAGCTATATGAACAAACTACAAAGGCAAGGTAGCAATAGATTTCTTAGAAAATTTCTCGTTTAATTGTGATAGAAGAAGATGGAGATAAACACCAAAAACAAAGCAATTAATGAATTTGGTTAAAGATATCTAAGTGGAAAACATATAGCAGCTTGGAAATAGTAAATATGAAATGAAAAATAGAGTTCAAATTTACAAACTTGATTTCCAAAATGTGGAAGACATGTGGAAAATATAATGAAACAAAAGAGATGACAAACACTAGGAGATAGACAAGAAACATTCCACACAAGAATATTTGTAACTCTTAACAAATAATGTTGAACACATTAATATATATTGATATCAAAGAGCATATGTTGTATCAAAGGCTTTTCCAAAAATTCCCAATCCTTTTGCATGTTTTAGAAACCGTGTTTATAGAAAAGACCACAACTAAGACATAAATCTAGCTCATCCTTAATTACAAAATCTATAAATAACAATCTATTCTATCAAATACATGCATATGAAATATCTTACAAACCTATTTGTATCTAGATATAACAATGTACTGTAAATGCGGCTACAAAATGGGTTAAAAAATATTGACTGATCTTCTACCTTCTTTGATGGAATTCATGCTCTGCCACTCCTTCAAAAATGTGCTTTGCTAAACAGTTCCTCCTTTTGGGCTTTCCATTTGGATAGCATTGGTAGCTTTGTTGCTATCTTTTTCAAACCAAAAAATTTGAATTTCATTAGCGTGCATACTATCGACATCCTTTTAACTCTGCCAGTGAAAAATGATGATAACTGGGTTCTTGGTATATTGATCGAAATTTAATTTCGACAATGAGAGATCAAAACTAAAAAATAGAACATCAACTTAGCTCAGGGTGCTATCTTCCTCTAACAAAATATCCATATTAGCCATCCTATGTCTTTTACTTCTTTGAATCTCCATGGTATCTCCCTTCTTTGAATATTTTTCTTTATTTTGCCTTTTTGAACTAGTAGCCTTCTCCTTATTTATGACCATGTGTCTCAGAGGTGTCTTATCCACATTTAAGACCTCGTTAGCTAGTTCAGGATTCTACTTTATTTTTATGTGTAATATTAGCTTGTTCCACTGCCTGGTGTGAGGTTTATTTTCACCTTAAGACATTTCAATCAAGGTGGGATCATTCTCAAATGAGGTATGTCTAACTTCATGCTCAATTATTTCATCCTTAGCTTTCTTGGTTGATTGACTATCAATTGGTAGGTTTTTAGTAGGAGGAGGGGTCTCCTACACTTTCCTCAGCCTATCAATTTTCTCAGTATAAACCCTAGGTAACTGGGCCACTAGAGGAGGGGTTGTTTTAATTTGTTTTTCACTCCTTGTGTGTACAGAGGATGTATGAGAGGAAGTTTCTTCTTCACGATTTTGTATTTGGATAACTTTATTCTTACTACCCCTTTTCTTCCTCTCTTTGATTTTATAGGCTGAGGTTGAAACCCTCCCTAAAACAGAAAGTGCTCCCAATTTATCCCAACCCTTCTTAATTTACTTTCAATTAATAATTTTATCAAGCGCTTATGGTAAATAAAATGAGATGATACATTTGTTCTATCTTAAACTCTATCAGACATCTATTTTAAACTCTCCAGTAGAAAATAAGGGGTGCTAATTCTTAACTGACTTGCAATGTGAGCCAAAAATATAAAGTGGTACAAGTTGATCCAGTTGTAGTGTCTCTCATAGGTAAAAGAGGAATGGGTGATTCACAGCAAACAATGCTATTAATCTTTAATCATAATCTGTGCACCCCTTCTCTCTAGTTTTATTCTTTAAATTAATCTTTAAAAAATAAAGGTACATCAACTCTAGCTAAGACATGGCTTTTGAAGGATTTCTCCCCATCTGTAGGTAAACCTGTAATCTCAGCAATCAATTCCTTGAGCAAATTATTTGGAAACCTCATCATGGAAATCAATACACCGCCTAAAAACTTCTACCCATCCTGCTTCCTAAGAGCACCACTGGATGTCCAGATAGATCTTAAGCAAATCAGGATCTTTGGGTTTTCTCCTATTTGGTTTTCCACCTCTTCCCGTATTTTCCACCGCTAAACGAGAACACAAGGTTCGAGCTTGCAATTCGATCACTTGGTCTCCGAGGAAGACTAACAACTTACACTCACAAGGCATAAGGAATAAAATCAATCAAGAGGCGGGTTAATGAATGTTACTAAATTTGGTAAAAAAATATTAGGATGTGGCATAGTACGTTATGATAACAAACTCACATAAAATCTACGAAAAATATCACTATTAATCATGAATTCTACCTATATTATCTCTCAGTGGTGATAACCATTAGTAGATGACATGACCTAACTCCAATAAATCATTAAAGCATATCTGATAAATGATTACTCTGTCACTGATGTGGATTTTGTCAGTGCAATACAAAACAAATTTTGAATTTTCTTCGTGTGGTACTAATAGCCTGACGGTCTACACAATTTCTTGTTTCCAATTTCAAACACACGATAACACCGAGAAGCCCATTTTTAGCGCATTTTTAAATCTCCAAGCAACAATAACATAGATACTCCCATTATCAGTGCCTTTCCCTATTTATTACAAATTTATCGTTGACACTCCCGCTGTCAACATTTTCTCAAAAAATAAATTTACAAAGTAAAAAATGTGATAACACAACTCCTGATCTCTGATTTCAAACTTCTTAGTGTGTCTACTATGTGAGGGGAGTACTCATTACCATGTTTCTCATATGATCTGTAGGGAGAATAACATGAACTATAGTATGCCATTTTTCTTGTCATCTTCTATCTTCTTCCTACAAACATACTATGTCAAATATACCAAATATAACCACAGTCAAACATACTTTGGAGAAATTTAGGGGAGGCTATCTCATCTACAAGATAAATCTGGATTAGCATAATACACACACACACACACATATATATAATGAAATCCAGATGTCTATCATCTCAATAACAAAATCATCAACTTCTACATGACAACACAACTACAATAATGACCATCACCATGTATTCATAACAAGGACATATACAACCTACATGCATGCATGATAAACTCATTCTTCCCATCCAGTCCAAATTATGAACTTGGGAGCTCTAATACCATCATGTGGTATATGATATCACCCAAAGAGAACAAAAACCCACTCTGATACTACCATTTTAACACCCCTCCCATATCTACCCAGTTTCATTGGCTTGCCAGGGTAAACATGAAAGGAGGAGCTACTCTGATATGTATCGGCCTCGTATATCACATTAAGGAAATGGAGTCAATAAGATGAAATGTTATTGACCTTCCTTACGAGCTACAAGACCCAAACCCTTAGCTAACTTGATTTTTTAGTGACCTAGACTCCTAGTCACTTGCATAACAAGGCAAGCCAATGAATATAACCCTCTAGTTGCATGGATAACCCTACCTCCCAATGGTTGCAGTCTAGAATTCCTAGTTCTGTGTATGTGATCCCATAATCTGAGGCAATTTTTCAGGGCTAGAATCCATACCTCTATCTAGAATTTGATAGAACTTTCCAAAATGATGAATGACACTTGGATAAAGCAATTAACACAAAACTTGGAAGAGAACTTAACCTAACTAGGCCCAATCATGAGAGAGATTTCCTCAAACACATTATGAACATGTAATCTACAAGTCATAAATGCATATCTGAACATAGGTGTCTCATCATTATCTAGAAATCATCAAGAAGATTTTATACCCTCTCATAATAGCTACGAAAACATCTATTAGGTCATGCATTAAATAACAATTCATTTACCCATCATAACATGATAAGGGACATAACTAGAATTTCTCATGAAATCATGCTTCTAACTAGCATATAATTAAAATACTAACAATGATAGAACCATCAAAACCACATCATATAAATTACATTTACTCATAGAATGCAAGAGTAAAAAAGATCTTATTAACATATGCAAAAGGAAATCAAGTCATGGACTTCCACATACCACCTTGAAGTAGATTGGATTGAACCAAACCTCTCTCTCAACCAATCACGCCTGTGCCATATTCCAAAAATGAATGTGGGATCTCATGAAATAAACCAAGAAAAACCAAACTAAGGCTTCCATATTCCAAACCACCTCAACCCTCAACCAGTGATTCCACCTCACAGTCGGACACCACCAACCATCACCAAATCGGTCTCTATCCAAGTTGTCCAGCGCTACACAGAATTTTCTCCAACCTGACTCCAGGACTTGTAACTCAACCCACAACTGTTACAGGGGTCTAGAGAATTTGTCCAACTAAGGCTCTAGGAATATTCATCCAACCCACCAAGGGCTCTAGAGAATTTTTCCAACCAAGGCATCCAGGACTAGTAACTCAACCCAAGTTGTTCGAGGGATTCCAGAGCATTTTTCCAACCAAGGCTCTAAGAAATAGTAACTCAACCCACAACCATAAGGAACATGAGCACCAATCAGAACAATCAAGTGCGAAAGTCACAACACCATGGCTATCTAGGAAATGGTAGGGTTATGAGAACCACTTTCAATCCAAGCAATCCTACATGCCAATGACAAATCATAACCACATAACTGCATGCATATACCATGTATGCAAAAACTAGCAAGGAGATCATACATGCAAATTGATACTTGCAAATAAAACTAGTTGTAGTCGTTGATCCTACTTTCCCCTAGCACTTTCCTACTTTTCCTTTGCCTTCTTTCTCCAAATCCGAAGTATGCCAAAATTATTCAAGAGTGCTCCAAGGAAAATCTAAGTGTGTAAGAGTATGAAAGAAAGAATAGAATGAAAGTTCCTAAGGCTGAACTGATAAAAAGCTAAACCAACAAAAGTTGTGAACGTCTCCTCAAAACCATTTTTACCATTAAGGCCTATATTTTCTTCATTTTCCTTCATTTTTCCCCGCGTGCAATTTTGTGACCTTTCACCTTCCTTTTCTCCTATTTTCCATTATTTTCATAAAAAAATGTCAATTAATGCCTCTTTACCTTTCCAAAGCCTTTGCTAATTTCCATAGCCATTAATTAGCTACCAATGATCCCCATAACTATGTTTTTTTTAACCCAACATTCAGATTGGAATACGAGTCCCGTGACCTTCATCTTATTTTTGCCTTTATTAACTTCATTACATGGATTTTTAACCGGGGTTGTTACAAATACACATCATATAACCAACATATAACCAAAAAATAACCAACATAGAAACCATGGAAACTAAGCCATAGTATCACCAACATAATCACTACAAATGCTCATAGATCATAATAGGAAAATGTCTCATATTCACATATGAAAATACCAACCAAATTAGGGACTTCCACGTACCACCCAACCATAAATGGGGCTAAACTAAATCTTTCTTTCAGCCATTCACCTACACGCCATATTGAAAAAATGAATATAGTTTCTCATGGAATAAACCAAGAAAAAAGAAAAGCAGGGCTTCCAGAGGCCAAACCACCTTAACACTCCATCACAGTGACTCTCCCTCTATGGTCAGACATCACTAACACCAGATAGATTGGTCTCTACCTAATATTTCTAGGGCTCCAAGAACTAGTAACTCAACCCATAGCCTTCTAAGGCTCCATAGCATTTGTCCAACCTGGATCTAGGGACCAATAACTCAACCCACCAAGGGGTCCAGACCATTAGCACCAACCTAGCCTCTAGGAGTAGTAACTCAACCCAAGATTTTCCAAGGCTTCTAGAGTGTTTGTTCTAACCCACAACCATAAGGAACATGGGCACCAATTAAAAAAAAAGAAGTGGAAACATCCACAATAGCATGGCTATCAAAGAAATGGAAAGAAAAGGCTAAAACCATTGCCAATCCATGCAAATATTGATGCTAATGACAACACATAACCAAAACGTTAGATCCATATGTCATGCATCTAGAAATCAGCAAGGAAATCACACATGCAATCTGTTACCTACAAAACAAACTGGCTGCAACTGCTAATTCAATTTTTCCCTTGTACTTTCCTTCTTTCACCAATCCAAGTGAATACTAAAGTGTTCCAAGCATGTTCCAAGAATGATCCAAGGTTTCTCTAAGTGTGTAAGGGTATGAGAGAACGAGAGAATGAAAGAGAGCTCCAAAACTGAACTGGAAAAATGGTTCAACTGAAAAAAGCTATGAATTGATCCTCATAAGCCTTTTTATCATTGACGCCTCTTTTTTCTTCACTTTCCTTCATTTTTTCTTCAATTTCTCTCTCATGCAAATTTGTGTCTCTTCTCCTTCCTCTTCTCATGTTTTCCCTTATTTCTTATAAATAAATTCCAACTGATTCCTCTTTGTTTTTTTTAATTCTTTTTCTAATTTCCATAGCCATAAATAAATCGAAAGTAATCCACATTATAATAAATTCCCTCCATTCATCTTGGAATACATGTCACATGACCTCGGTATTATAACTTTTAGTTGGAAAATTAACCAAGGGTTGTTACCATTCTCTCACTTCTTCTTCACATGATCTATAGGCTTTCCCACCAACCCATATAGACCATGCTATCTAATCCAATAAGAAAACCTATAGATCTAGAGCCTCTGGGCCTAGGTCTCGCCTTTCCACCCTGGAACAAGACCTCTAACCCCTTCTGCTCAATCGCTGAGATAAATAAAATGTTATGTCTGAGTTATGGTACAAACAGTACATCCAAAAATCACATCAATTGACTTGAATCCATCTTGAATGGCACGATGCCTGATCCTATGATCTCCTTCTAATTCTTGTCATCCAACACCATGTGCAACATTGAGTATCAATGAACTAGATTCTTAAGCACATCCTTCAAACGTGCCATCTACTTCGACACACCATTGTCCACTTACCATGCAACCTTGTTGATGGTATCCTAAAAGAAATAAGAGATCAAGGCAAAGCCCTCACTCTCCAGTCTTGTAGAGATGTAGTTAGTCTTAGTAGAAGTGGAAACACATCCAACCTTCTTCCCCTCCATCTTCTCATAATCTCTCCACTTCTTCCTTGGACAATTCGTCAAATAATGACCATACTCACCATGGTTAAAACTATTAATATTACTAAATTCCTTCTTTTTATTTCCCTTCATTCTCGTTGCAAGAGCCACATCATCATTAGAAGAATTCTTGTCCAGATTAAGATCCTTGTCTCACAATTATTCCTGAATGAAGACATCCCACAACATGTTCTAGTCTGGCAGCTTCTCCCTGGCAATGATCACTTTGATAAATGAATTCTACTCTAAAGTAATCCCCTTCAAAGAAATCCTCACCAACATAGAATCTGAAATAATCTCATTTATCATAGCAAGCTCATCCTAAACCTGAGACAACCTTGTCATATACGAAATCACCGCTTCACCATGTATCATCTTCGTGGCCTTCAATCTTGTAACACCAACAGTCAGTTCTCGTTATTATTCTGGAACAAATAATGAAGATCTTTTCACATCTCAAGGGCACTACTTTTCCCTGATAGATGAGGTATCAAAGAATATTTGACACCTTATAGGATGATCAACTTGGCCCTCGTATCCATCTCTTCGTACACTTCTAGCTTCTTAGGGTCAGTTGCTTTCTTGATATCTTTCTCGAAAAAGTCTTAGATCTATGATCACCATTAGAAACAACTTGATCGTTTCCTTCCAAGGACTATAGTTGGACAACCCTTCCAACCTGTCCTTAAATCAGAAACCAACCAACATCTTTGGCATTGTTGTGAGTCGTTCAACAACAATGTGAACAACTTCCTCTTAATTTGTACTCATCGTGCACACTTTGATTCACTAGCCCTTCAAAGTATCTCTGATTCCATTTTGGTTTTCCACAATACAAGAGAATCTAGGTTAGGGTTTTAGAATCACTAACACTACCAATACAAAACCACAATAAACTATTTTGCACACTGGAATAAAAGCAATAGTAAATCAACACTTCGTGAATGTAGACAACTTTTTACAAGCTCCAACAACCCAACTCAACTATATTAACAAACTGTAATGCAACTATATAAG
Source organism: Pinus taeda (assembly GCA_000404065.3). Classification (NCBI taxonomy): domain Eukaryota; kingdom Viridiplantae; phylum Streptophyta; class Pinopsida; order Pinales; family Pinaceae; genus Pinus; species Pinus taeda. The sequence continues at coordinate 29,865 of APFE030862335.1, forward strand.
GCTCTCATACCAAGGATAATGGCCCCCATATATCTACTAATACAAGAATACAAACCAGGGAATGTTGTCAACAACTATGATAACCAGATTTCCCTAAACCAGATAGATTGATTGTCTAGCTGGTGTAGTTGAATTCACGACCACCTTGATCGTACCTTGAGCATAATTATTGGTCCTTCTACTCCCAATCTGTAACTTTTCCTCTCTCAATGGTCCTACTCCTTTAGGTCACTAAACACAGCTTACAAATCTTCCCTCTATCTAATCATTCATCCATCAATGCATCAACGCTTTAGGTCTTCTTTTGAGTTATTCACAGCTTCGTTTGTGAACTACTCTAAAATTTCCCACTATTTCTCCTCAACTTTTCTGGGACTTCCTCCCACTAATTCCCTCCTACACTGTTCTGATGAAGACAAAATTTGGGTTGGATGGTGACCACCTATCACTGCAAGATGTCATTCTCCAATAATGAACTTGGGTTGACTCACTTAGCCGTCCTTTTTCCTTCAATGTGTCAACACTAGAGTCTTCAACCTTCACCCTCTTTACAATTGTCAATTTCCTTCTTGGAAACTGATCTAGGACTACTTTGAGCACCTACTTGTTTCCCTCCAAAAACCTTAAGATTCCCTACAAATTGTCCTATTCTAGGACCACCACCCACTAACAATCAAATAAATCAACACATCAACAACATATCTTAAGGATTGGTGTATTTCTATTTTAGGTCTATGGCCTAGTTATGGCGCAATCATAGTCTGTGTCAACCCTCCCAATATGCTACATGGCCTTCTCTATAGCTGCTTCATCCCTTCCTCTAAAGACTAATTGTTTCTGGTAAAACTAGTGTCTATTCAGATTTGCTAGTCCCACTAAGACAAGTAGCTATCTCAGAAGCAAACAATTCATAGTAACTTGTGTTTTCCATTATGGGAGATAGATGAGAGAGAAGCAGAGAGCACCAACCTTAGTCTTTCGCTTGGCTTCTTGCTTGTTTCCTCTCTCCTTTGATAGAGCTTTTCCACTCCTTTCTCACTTGTCCCACTTCAAAGAACACCTGTAGAGGCAAAGCAACAAAATACCATCAAAGCATAGATATCTATGATATCATAAACAATGTCGAATTAGATGTACATTAACCATAAAAATGCATACACAAATATAAGATTAAGAAATAAGCAATTATATGGAGGAAAACTCAAATAATTTTATTGATAGAAGTAGAAGAGAGGCTTACATCCCAGCTGTCTAATCTAGCACCATCCTCCCAGCATGAAATCCCTCTTCACCTCATGAAAACCTAGATCACGCAACAATACAATTCTTCATAGAGAAACCAACAACACTTCCTTACAAAATACAAAATTCCAGCTTCTGGATCTCTAGGATGAGGGATCCATATATAGATATTTCCATGGGGTGAGTCAGCTTTTGGGTTTTTGATTAGTGTCATTTCACTGATATTTCTTGGTTCCACTTGAAGATTTCATGATCTCTTACTCACCCCTGGGTGAATTCAAAGAGGCAAGTGTCATATGAGCAGTTTCTAGAAGATTCTCTGAGTTTCCACCTAGCAAACTACCTCTTCCATTTGTCTACTCTCACTCATCACACCCTACAGAAGGGCTTTTTAGTATGCATCACATCCCTTGTGTGTAATAGGTGAGAAGCATCACACCCTCAACATGGAGTAGTCTGTATGGTCTAATTTTGACCAGTTCTGAGTAGCTTTATAGGGAGAACTTCTGGGAAATATTGTAATCAGTTGACCATGATCCTTTAGGGTATGAAACAAAAATTTTAGCAGTTTAAGAGCCCTTGGTTTATCGACATATGTGAGTGGGGTTGCAGTGCCCAATATGTTTATAATAGTTGCCCCCTAAAGCATGAGGTCGTAAATCTTCTGATGTCAGGTGAAATGCTTTATCATGAGGATCCGAGGTTTTTCGAACTGGAAGGTGACCTATAATAAGATACAATACAATACATCATCTTCATAATATTTTCATGATCTAGCTAAGGTAGGCATTCCCATGCTTAGCTTTATAAGTTCATTTTCATGTACATAGGATAGACAAGCGTTTGTGTGGCAGACTGATGATTATGGTAGAGCCATAATCCCTTAGCTTGGATGATTATCTATGCAGTTATGGAGTACATTTGATGCTTTTATTTTCCTAAATATATCACAGTCTGGATGGATGAAACTAGATCCGGGGTCTTCAAACTTGTTCAATCTTCGCCCGATGTATAAGTCAATCCATGTGAAAAGATGTTCTGAAGTCAAACATGGAAGGACATTGCCTGATTACCATCCAATGATGTAAGCTATTAATAGGTGTGAGAGGAATCACCGATAATGATAATGACATTCAAGGTACTGTAGTACAATTCACGTGGTGTGAATACATGAGTCGATGTCGAACACCACGCAAAATCTTTCGGTCGAAGTCCATTGATGTAAACCTATCACCAGAAGTGAGAAACTTGCCATTGAGGCATGCAAGCTTCAAAGTACTGAAAGGGTTGTTCCTAAGTCAACTTCTTAGATAAACAGCTGATGTCAACAAGAAGTGACTTGTCATAGGAGGGCCTTAATGAATCCCACATCTACGACACGAAATGGAGTAAATGATTTTGTGGAGGTGAAAACAATCTGATGATACAAGGTCCAGGGTGGTGGTCATGAAAAATGGAGCGTGAAGGTATTGTAGCAGATGAGGCATTAGCTGGGTTGGTGAATTCTCTGAGAAAATTCTCTTGAACATATGAGCGACACTGTGATGGATCGATAGTGTTAACCCCATGGATGATATGGAGGACAAATGGTGATGGTGAACAGAATAACCCAACCCAACTCAATCATAGTGATGGAGTGAAAGCGTCATGTTCAAGAGCGACCTGCTACGGACGAAGTTCTTGAAGTTTTCTTCCCTTTTTCCCAAGTCATTATTGACCAGTACCTCCTTATTTTTGTCAAGCTTGAGGAGGATAACATATGCTTGTTCTATAATTTTCCCTTTGGGCAAACCTATCACTATGTTTTAGTGAGCCTAGCGACAGTGAAACTCGCTCTTGCCTAGTTGGACAAGTTTGTTGGTATTGTTTTAACGAGTTTAATGAAAAATATAACTCGATCCTTTTCATATCTAGAGAGTTTGAAAGGGGAAAAAAGGAAACTCCAGTAGTCCTTTTTGTGGTATAATCCCTTAAGCCCAAAAAAGTATAAAATAATATGAAAGGAATGACTTTTCGATAGGTTTAGCGAGCTGAACAAGACAAGTGCTCGATATTTTTGTGTAATGATCCCTCAGGTACAAAAATATTAAAATATAGAGGAGGGATGGCACTTCGCTTTACTTTAACGAGCTGGAAAGGCCAGTATCTCAACAATCTTTTCATATGGAGCTTAAAAGGGACTCGTTTTTTAGGAATGAGTGATGTTTTCAAGTAGCAACTGGTTCTAGGTAAGTTTGGAACTTCTCAAACACAGCAATGAGGGTGGCTAATAGAATCACTCATTGCAGTTGTTCCTCAAAAGGGTAAACAGTGAAGTGGACGCGTATGATCGGCTAAAAGAGTGGAGGTGACTGTAAGAAAATGACTAAGGCTCAAAGGGCTGATAGAAATGCAATCACAAAGGCTATTTATTGAAAGGCGGGTTTATTTTTTAACAAGATTGAACTGTGTGGAAACATTACTTGCACCAGTCGTCTTTTAGGATGTCTCTTATTAATAGGTTCATTTTTTAATAAGCTTGCCCCATGCGAAACTTTGCTCAGGTGTCTTTTGTATGCAAGCTAGAAACGACAACTACAGAGCTAAGAGTTAATGAACTACTGAGGTTAGGTAGGATAGTTTAGAAAAAACATTTCCTTTACTTTGTCAGGCTGTTGAAAAAGGTGAATGGTGGATTAGACTAATCACCTAACCTAAGCAGTTGAAGTTAGTAAAATACTAGAGGGTTAGAGTTATGATGGTCGCTTTTCACTTGCATAAAAAAGGGTTGCATGCCCCCAGGTACAAAGAAAAGTAGAGTTTCCAGGTTACCATATGGAAGTCCTTGCATTAAAGCAAGATTGTTTTGTTCGCGGAGCAGACAAAACACTTCCTTGGCTTTGTCGATCGAATAGACAAAGGTGAATGGTGTGAGCTCCCAATCACATAACATTCGAGGAGATCCTATTTCAGACTGATCCCATATCCTACACGGACGAGTGTGTCATACCAATCATATAACCTACAACAAGGAGATCCTTTTCTAGACTGATCCCATATCCTACACAGACGGGTGTGTCAGACTGGTCATATACTCCTATGAGGAAATCTATCTTTTCATCTGGCTTTGCCTACCGAAGCAGACTAGGGTGCATGCCCCCTAGGTTTCGTCACATTCACCGAATTACTCGCAGTAATTAGGTCGATGGACTAGAGGTTGAAGAGACATTCCTTGTGCAAAGATACCATTTAGGTATGGTGTTTGACTAGTAACCGTGTTTGAACCAGGGAATGAATTTTGGTCAACAAGTTGTACCATTCTGCCTTCATATGGGAAACACATCACCTGAAAGAGTGAGGAAACAATAGCTCCCATGTCGTAAATGTAGTCATGTCCAAGGAGTAGATTGTAATCTAGTGGCCCTTGGACTACCATCACATTCAAATGAATGGTTTTCCTTCTCAAAGTTATAGGCAAATTTTGAAGGATCCCTAACGGTCGACTGGTTCCTTTATTGAAGCCTGACAAATTTCGAATCTCAGGCAGAAGCGATGGCGAACCAAGATTTTTCCAAGTATTTGAGGAAATGATACTCACGAAAGCCCCTTTATCTATGATAGTGCCAACCATGATCATTCTGTAAGCTTGTACTATGACTCAGAATGGTACATTAGATGGAAGGCGGGGTCCTACTAGTAGATTTCAATCAAAGGAAATGACTAGATTGCTTGGAGGAGGGACTGAAAAAATGGTTGGATGAATCTCTTGGAATGGAGAACTTCCTTCCTATGGTAAAGGAATGGGTAGATTGCTCCCATGTTCATCAGACTCTATGTTAACAAAAATAATTTGAACAGTGTCGTTCTCGTTCTCTTTGGAGACTGTATCATCCAAAGGTGGACCTTCTAAAGACAAGACTGGGTCGATTGCTTTCTTGACCTGTTGACTTTGGTTTGGTGTGGACTCAGAGGGTTTATCTTCAATGGTAGAGACTTTGACCAACAACACAGGTATGTCAATCAGATTTTCAACTAGCAATGGACTTCGCAAGCGTTTCTTGTATCCAGGTGGAAGTCATTGCGGTGAAGCAAGACGGTTATCGAAGACTCTTTTAGCTTCGTCCAGAAAAGGACAATGGTGGAGGGCATGATCGCCTTCACACAACCTACAAGGAAATCTAGATTTTCCTTTTTTTCCATTGCCTTCATTTTCACTTGTCGATGGTGTACTCTCAACATGATCGACAGAGGTTGATGACACCAGGTGGTGCAAGTGGGGAGACCAGTCTCTCAAGATCTGCGAGATGCAAGGAAAATCTCGATGGTAGTGGTTTCCTTTGCAAATAACACATGGATATTTGGGTTTGGAAGGTGCATTGTGTGGATTTTCGTTGGGTGATGCATGGTTGCCTCCTTGCATAGCTGGCTTCTTCTTCTTCTTCTCTTGCCCTTTCTTCTTCTTCTAAGCTACTTGGTTTTTAGTATCACTAGTTTCACCAAGCGAAGAGAAAGAAGGAGAGGGAGAAACAAACAAAGTAGAAGGTGGGGGAGCCACTCTAGTATCAACTGGTTGCTAATTTGATTGCTGAGGAATTACGATGGTTTGAATGATAGAGGACGAGAATACCCAAACTGGTAGGCCAATTGTGAGTCCTGGAAGGGACAATGTAGCCATGTATGGAGCACCAATATCTCCCCGAGAGGAGAAAGGACTAGGATTTCCCCCAAGGGGAAATCCTTCATTGGTGGACTCCATTATCTCAACCTAAGATCAATGAAGGAATAGGGATGTTATTCCAAATTAAATAAATTTTATGACGCTTGACACAACTTTCTTTTTCAATTTTTAAGAGTCAAGAAAAAGCTAAAGTTGACTCTAGTCGCCTTCAATTTTTAATGAGCTTGAAGTGACAAGTGCTCAGATGAACTTTTTCTTTTAAGGAGTTGAAAATGAATGAAAGTGACTGCTCTGGAAATCTAGATAGAGGGATTACCAAACCAATTGCAAAACTACAATATACACCTTGGTGGTAAATTAAAGAGAAATTACCAAGGCTTTTACATGTGGTAGTCAATCTTCCCAAATGTTGTGTTCAGTGCATTACGATCAATAGCGGAAACATGGCTTCCTAAGGATAAAGTATATCAGCCTATTTTGGTCTCCTAATATATACTCAACGGCACATGGGAGCACAAGTCCATACTGGCACTTGTCGTATCAAAGAGGAGGAATCACCCAACCTACAATTAAAACGATAGTTACCAAGCTTACGGCGCTGGAATACATCTCTAGCCTAGACTTCTAGATGTTGTGCATTAGGTTCCAAAGCGTTTTTATGTTCATTGAGGTTTATTTTATAGTTGATCTTCCTTAAGAAGTTTTCCTTTCAAGGTTGACCACATGATGTAGATGTACAATTCCTAAATATGCAATCTAAATGATAAACAATCATTTGTTTTCTTTTAGCAATGAAAATCCTAGCTACTAAGGCAAGAAGAGTAAGATTCTTTCAACAGAGAGCAGAGAGCACACACGAAATGCAATTTTCCTAAATCAATTTTCGCATGCAGTCTAAATGCAAATGCACATGCATGTATTTGTTTTTCCATTTCCTTAATGTGAGAATGCAAAAAAGAAAACTACGTACAGATCTGAACTACTTTTCTTCAAAGTGACACTTTAGCAATTTTTTTTCAAAAACAAAAGGAAGAGAAATATGACACTTTCAATTTCGAATGGAAAACTACTTTCGACACTTCAAAGAATTGACAATTCAAATCAAATATAATGGCAAAAGTATAATCGAATATCTAAAACAGGAATACTTTACGACACTCTTTTTCTTGACTGAAAATGACAGTTATGACACTTTCAAATCAAAAGACGATATTTCAATTAATCTACTTTTTGCAAATGAGGAGTGTAAATGATGAAAACTACATAAAAAACTTTTGAATAATTGACCGGAGAATCCACAGTTTTATCATTTTTGAACCAACGTTTCGAATCCCAAGTGGGATCCATCTTCAGGATGAGAGAATGATGATGACAGAAGAGCAGTGGAGAGGTAATAATCATCGCACGTGTCCTTTAGGGAAATAGGGATGCATCTCACCTGCAACACACGGGAGGTACGATGCATCCAAACTACCAATGAAAGATAGTGTGAAGGTCTAAGGATGAGACTGAGCTTGGTTTTCACACACAATTTATAGCTAAGTTGAGGGATTTGATTCGAGCTTATGATGGATAGTAAACACAAAGTATAGGGGTATGATCTTATGAGGTCATTGAACTACCACCAGGGCATTTAGGATATTTGCAAGTCAGATGTTCAGTTCATCAACCAACTCAGAGATTGACTAAAGTAGCGTTGATCTACTTTGCAGTTGCATAGCAAAAGCAGTTTGAAGGCTAGCTGGCTTAATTTCAGGCTCTGTCTATAGTTTATAAAGCAAACAACAGCAACAAACAAACAAACTATTCACTCCCTAGTGGAGTCGCCATTTTGTTTCTGGGAAAACTAGTGTCTATTCAGATCTGCTAGTCCCACTAAGATGGGTAGCTATCTTAGAAACAAACAATTCAAAGTAACTTGTGTTTTCCTTTATGGTAGATAGATGAGAGAGAAGCAGAGAGCACCAACCTTAGTCTTTCACTTGGCTCCTTGCTTGTTTCCTCTCTCCTTTGATAGAGCTTCGCCACTCCTTTCTCACTTGTCTCGCTTCAAAGAACACCTGTAGAGGCAAAGCAACAAATTACCCTCAATGCATAGAGATCTGTGATACCATAAACAAGGTAGAATTAGATGTACATTGACCATACAAATGCATACACAAATGCAATATTAATAAATAAGCAAGTATATGGAGGAAAGCTCAAATAACTTTATTGATAGATGTAGAAGAGAGGATTACAACCCAACTGTGTAATCCAGCACCATCCTCCCAGTATGAAAGCCCTCTTCACCTCATGAAAAGCTAGTTCACCCAACAATACAATGCTTCACAGAGAAACCAACAACACTTCCTTACAAAATACAAAATTCTAGCCTCTAGATCTCTAGGATGAGGGATCCATATAGAGATATTTTTAGGGGGGTGAGTCATCTTTTGGGTTTTTGATTAGTATCATTTCACAAATAGTTCATGGTTCCACTTGGAGATTTCATGATCTCTTACTCATCCTTGGGCGAATTTAGAGAGGAAAGTGTCATATGAGCATTTTCTAGAAGATTCTCCGAGTTTCCACCTAGAAAGCTACCTCTGCCATTTGCCTACTCTCAATCATCACACCCTACAGAAGGGATTTTCTGTATGCATCACAACCCTTGTCTGTAACGGGTGAGACGCATCGTACCCTCAACATGGAGCAGTCTGTATGGACTAGTTTTGACAAGTTCTGAGTAGTTTTTCAGGGAGAACTTCTGGGAAATGATGTAATCAATTGACCATGATCCTTTAGGTTATGAAACAATAGTTTTATGGGTTTAAGATCCCTTGTTTTATCAACATATGTGAGTGGGGCTGCAGTGCCCAAATATGTCTATAACACTAATCCCATTCACTAGTACTTGAAGGCTAGTTTGACTTGCTTCTAGGCCTTTCAACCCTTCCAACAAGGTGCTACAGACTTCAACATTCTCTACAATTACTGTAAGGATATATGACCTCCAAAATAGAGAGAAAAACACTCCAGAACCTCGCACAACCATCCCCAAACATCTCCTAAACACGACGTTTTTCATCCTCCTTCGATATGCCTAACAATCTAGAGAAAAAACCCTAAAAAGTCTAATTTTCTCTCCTTCGCTCAAGCTCCAAGTTTTGTGGCCTATTTTAGAGTTGATTTGCTTATGAAGATTGCACTTTTGGATATGACCTCTATCCTCAACGATCCTTCTATTTATATGTTCCACCTTGGGCTCCAATGCACTCCCTTAGCATATGCATCTAAGTCAACTGACTTGTCTTTTGTAATACCAACCCTCTTGGAAACAAATGAAAATTATTATCTCCATTTATACAACGCATTTTTGTGTGCTTCAAGTGCCCCCTGCTCCTGTAAGGGTTGCCTGCATTCTCCAAGTACCAAGTCCCCAAATATCCTAGTGGTTCCACACCCACAAGCTTGGGTGCAAAGCATACAAGCTTGGTTGCAAAGCCGACAAGATTGGGTGCAAAGCCCACAAGCTTGGCTGTAAAGCCCACATGCTTGGGTTCTTATCCCACAAAGCTATTTTTGGGACCAAATTCTCTAAAACCATGAAGCCTAGGGCTCGGAGTACCTCTCAAACTACCAAACTCAACAAAATTCTCTTAAAGTTGCATAAAACTATAGGAGAGGCCCTTGCACACTCTATTATTGAACAAGAGATAGAAAAAATCAAATTTAAGAAGTAGATACATGAGCTTGAAGAAACTCTAAATCTTGCTTCGCTATTTATGATTTTGTTAGCTATTCAAGGACCAGACATTGTAGTCACTACCTAAGGCACATCCCAAAGAGTTAAGAAATAAATGCACCTACTGAATGGTGTTCGGTTATATATAGTAGCTAATAATGGTAAGCAACTATAAATTATTTAAGAACTATGGGAAATTGCTTTGCATCTAATAAAATTATATAAGAGGATTCATTCATTTATTAAATATCTAAAGAAATATCTCCAAGGTGATCAACACTTTGTTGATGATCAATTATATACTTTTGTGAATAAGTTCAACTCTTTAAATGATTTCCAAAGAACACAACAAAACCTTCATAATCTAAAGAGAATAAACCAAATCAAAGCTAGTTATCTTGCTAGAATTAAAATGTTGAAGGATGCTATTTTTGGGTGTTCTATTATTGATGATCGTAGAAGTAATTTTTTTCTTGAATATCTTAAAGTTGTTGGGGACCTTTACAGCTGATGGTCAATCAACGATTCCACGATGATTCCCTATATGTATTAAAAGAATAATTATGAATTATTAAAACATCATTGGGTGTTGAAATCGACAACTTAATAGGCTTTATGGAGGCCCATATTTAAAATTGGTTGGTTACCTTTGTTAATGACAATGAGGACCAATTATCTATTACCAAGAAACTACAATTAGATGTACGAGAAATTGAGGAGGAGATATTTGAGCTACGTGTAAAGTGTGATATCACAATTCCCGCCCCCATGAAAGAATGTATTGAGGAATGGCTAAAACCATTGTTAAAAAAGATCATTAATCCTTAACAAATTCCTGAGTAGTTGGGATAATGATCTTTTCCTATATTCATACATATATCAAACACTTATATCCACAGGAGATAAAGAGAGATCATTCCACATTTGATCCTTATGCATTTTCGTGAGTGTCATTTTTCTTCTGAAGCAAATCTCTTCTATCTTCCAAATCTTGGACTATTTTGACTTTATTGAACTTGCTTCATGTTTTCTAAATCCAATCATTTATTGTATTTTCTTTTTTTCTTCTAAGTACCCTTTAACACTACTATGAGTCCATGGGAGCCCACTCACAGACCCATTAGGGGGTGAATGCATTTACTTTTACCATTAACTAATATGAAGTTATGAACTATGATTTAGGTACTAAACTCTATTATGAGACTTCAAGTCTATAATATTATTTTTGACAAGAGTTTATTTTGGGAAATTATTCATTTTTGGATTTTAAGCTTTGATTTCCAAATAAGAAATAGGAATCTCTTAGATATTTTTCTACGCTCTTGTGATTCCAAATGCATGATGTCATTTTATAGTTCTCTATATATGTGTATTGATGCCTTATGTCTCCCTCTACTCAATGTGCTTCATTTATGTTTCCTCACATATTCTTATTTATTTCAATATGAAATGAGAGTATCAGAGGTTAAATTACTCTATTATTTGATTTTGTTTCTAAAAACACTTGGTCCACTCATAGGTCCATGACTTGAAAGCTAGTCTTTGATATTCATATTTGTATATGAGTGTGCTCAAATAAAAGAGACCACATCTTTAAAAATGAAGAGGGATCATGAAAACAAAGTCTACAAGGTAGACCTTCTTCCTTGTAAGGAAGAAACATGATGAACATGACGACTTCAATTGCAAAAACATCAAATCTTCCATGTTTATGAACAGCTCTCAATATATCTAATTTTCATGTTATTTTTGTATATACTACATAAACCCATAATTGATGAAACTCCAAATACTATACAGATTCCAAATATATATTTTACAAGAAAATTAATATTGTTTATTATTTTTAATATATTTTTGTCTTGGGATATATTAGAATCATACATCTTCATTTCATGCTATAAAACTTTATCATCTTAATCAATTTAAAATGAGTTATATGTTACACTAGTACAAATCAAGATGTACATTTTAAAATATTCCATTATGTAAATTCTTTTATACTTTGCATGTTTGCAATGCCCTATAATTTGAGAGATATAGTAACTTTAGAAGGAAAAAATATAATAATAACAACATTATATATTTAAAAAAATACTTTTGGAGAAAGAATAATATGTTTTCTATAACAATACAAAGTCTATAAAAGAAACTCCATTATTTAGGTACTTAACACCTACCTGAGTAAAAACATATGCATTATATTTTCGTGAAAAGTAACATACCATTATAGTCATTCTTAAATTTTATAAATAAAAATTTTATAGTTAAAAAATTAGTTTAATTTTTTAACTTTCATTTTTAAAATATCTAAAGTGATTCCTCCAATTTAACTGGTTTTATTTTTTTTACTAGCATTATTCTCTTGCACCCACTTTGTAATTGATAATTTTTATACAATTATCTCAACTAAATACAAAGTCCAAGAAAAAGAAATAAATTTAACTCAAAAATTCACTATAATTCACTATATAGTTAAATCAAATTTCAACTAGTTCAATGCTATCTATTCATGGACTTCATTCCATTGTTATCCTATTGTCTAGTTCCATGCACATGAGGAGGATAAATAAGAATATAGTACCATTTACTTTAAAACAGTCCACAAAATGAAAAAAAAAAAATAATTTTAAAAGAATTTGCACCAAAAGAAAATTGCTCTCAATATTAATGTAGAAAAACTGATATTGATGGAGTTCATTCCATTGTTATCCTATTGTCTATTACCATGCACATGAGGAGGATAAATAAGAATATAATACTATTTACTTTAAAATAACTCACAAAATGGAAAAAGAAATAATAAGTTTAGAATAATTTGCAACAAAAGAAAATTGCTCTAAAAAAACCTTTTTATTAAAAAAAAACAAATGCAAAAGATAAAGATCTAAATATTTTTATTGAAAAAGACAAATACAAAAGATAAAGATCTAAATATTTTTATTGAAAAAGACAAATGCAAAAGATAAAAATCTAATGCAAAAAAACAAATATCTAAAATAAATGTACAGACATTGGAGAAAATTACTCCAAGGTATTTTGAAAATGATAAGTCATAACATTTATTTGAAAAATAGAATAAAGAAACAATGTTTTAATGAAAAAAATTATAACGTATTTAAATTACCAAAAATATTTATAACAAATATATGAGGTAAATTATTTAAAAATTTTTATTCATTTATTTATAAATAAGATTTTATTATATACATTGTTTAAACAATAAATATATTTATTAATAATAATTTAAAGTATTAATTAAAAAATCATTATCTTCATAATTAATTTCTATTTTATTATTTTACTATATCAAATTATTTTCAAAAATTTCATTATTTATTTTTTAATATAAGAGTTATTAGTTCTTGCTACGAGTTGACAAATGTATTAAAATATATTTATTGATGTACATTATTCTGTATTTTTATTCTATGCGTAATATAAATGATGTTTTAAACTAAATACACTAATTAAAAAAAATATTTAGTGTGAGAATAAATAAATTTATTTTAATTGTACTTATTAATAACTAATTTTATCAGAGGAAAAATTCACATGTTTGTACTAATTTTGTTCAACCCTTATTAAATTATCCAAAATATTTATTATATTAATACAGCAATGATAAATAAAAAGCATTAGAAATTATGGTATAAGTTATTGTAAATTTATGAAATAATATTTTTTATGGTAATAACAATATTTATTTTAGATGATGATTATGTTAATCTTTGTTGTTATTTTTATGTAATGTTTAATTGGTGAGATATTTTATTAGAAAATTTAATTAAATAATATTTTCACTATTTATAATATTTACATTAATCTCTTAAAATAAATTAAGAAAATATTAAATTAATCTATATCACTATTCCCAATTTAGATTTACATTTTTATTTAAAAAGACATCCATAACAATGTGAGTAACTCCCTGAAATAGAGTTAATAAAAAAGGAAAAACCTTAAATTAACATGTTTTTATATAAAGTTTAATCCATATCATTATTACTAATTTAAATTTAGCTTTTTATTTGAAAAAAAAATCCATAACAATGCCATTGACTCCTTCAAATGGAGTTAATAAAAAACTTTGGAATTCCTTAGATAAACCTAGAGTCTTAAATTAACGTGTATATATATATATAAAATAATTTAGTCAGGTGAGTACCAAAAAATTAATAATATTGAGGGATAATGAGGAATTTGTATTCTCAACCATTTCAAATTTAGATGAATAAAAGTATACATATTTTTATAAAAATAACAATCAGATTATTATATATAATTAATGCTAATAAGAATAGAAATGTCGTGACAATATCATGATGGTAGTCATTCTGCATGTAAGCCAACGCTAATAACCATTAAAATATTATGTGGACAATTATTTGTGTATGGATGTAGCTTAACAAAAGTTTTATCATTTTTAAATAACGCTTTAAGAAATAAAAGACAGACATCGAGAGGAGTTAATTCCTTCATAGGTTCTGAACTATTTATTCTGGATATGATGTTTTGTTTACAATTACCACATGAAGTTTCACTTTCCATGAACAACAAAATGCTTGTCCATACATTTTCCGACAATAGATTTCCCAAGTTCTATACTGTATTTCCTCATTCACACTGAACATGTAGTTAGTCAACTGGTGCTCACAACATAGATCAAGCTGGCGCAGCCACTATTGACTGGTACATTGTCAGATCCAATTTATTCCAGTTTTAGACACAGTAAATCAGATGACTTCTGGAGATCTGTGCTCGCAACACCGATGCCCGAGCGTAGCCACTAATCACTGGCACATTGTCAGATCCAATTTAGATCCAAGTTATTTCTTCTCCTTCTAGAATAAGGAGTCGTCTAATGAGGTAGAGGAATTGTTTTGGTTGCTAAAAGTAATTAGAATTTAGATAAAAAAAAATTAAAAATTTTGTAAATTCAGAATCATGTTTTTGATGGTGTAACTAGATTCAGCACCATCAAAAACTTCTAAAACAACTAAAATTTTGAAGTTTAACAATTATAACTTCAATTTACAAAAATCTTTACCAAATTTTCTCTAAATATAACTAAAATTTTTATAACTTTCTGACAACTCCTCCACCACCTGATTACACTACACGTCCATGCCCGCCATTTCTTTTTTGGTGTGTGAGATTTCGATGTTCAGTATATATTTTCTTTGAACCATTTTAGCTTACCAGTGGCCATTGAAATATATAAATATTGCATTAGTGGATATGTTTCTTCCTTGGAGAAATCACAACCCCAATTTGCTATATGCAAAAAGTAGCCCTTGCACTCAGGAGTAAACAGCTTATTTTATTGCATGCCTCCCGACAAAAAGCTCATCGTCTCTGAAAAGCTACCGTAACAGGAGGGATATCTGTTCAGCACACTTCCAGGGATCCTAAGGTTTCAGGGTTTGCTTAGTTGGATCGACGGAGTATTTCTCACGCACACTTTGCACCCATCAATCAAAAGCCGGGATCAAATTTGAAGGGTTAATTTTATTTGAACTTTTCAAAAATAGTTTTAAATTTGATGTATATCTCACTGGCCATACTTTTTATTTTCTAAGTGATATAAACATCATACAAAAAATTCTCATCTACATACTAAACCACAAGTATACTTGAATGAACATAAAAACGATTATCAATATTATAATCCATATAAAAATATTAGTAGGAAATTAAATAAAACTATTTATTTTATTTATACCATGCTATGAATTATATGAATTATACGTGGAGAATTTATTTGGATTATTTACTTTTAATTTATATAGAAATTATAGAAAGAGAATTTAATGGATCATTTATATTTTTATTTTATAGATACCATCGATTAAATATAGTGAAATTGTTTTAAAATAAGATTATTTTTCTTTCTTACCAGGAAATTGATTGGGATGACTATTTTACAATCCCTTAAAATATAGCATTATTTTATGAATATAACTACAATCTCCAATTAAAAAATTAACAACTATTTGAAACCTCCAACAACACAATTTCCATAAAGAAGATATAGTTTACAAAAATCCTTTGCCTTAAGAATCATTGGTATAATGATCAGTGCACATGTGCCTAAAATTAACATTATTTTTTATCAACAAAAATAAATGAATACTACTTATCGAAGGTTGAATTTCTGATAATAGGAAATTGTACCTCCATTGAATCAATTTTCATCCCTACATTTTCTTGTTAGGGCTTCATATTAAGTAGGCATAAAGAAGACATTTAGGTAATATTCATAGCATGGAATTTCTAGAATAAGAAATTGCATGTGCATTCAATCAATTTTGATTCCTAGTGCATTTTCATATTAAGTAGACATAAAGAAGACACATAGGTAATATTAGTAAATGCAAATGAGCCTAACCAGTAAGTTAGCTAAATAGGTAGTAAATACAAACAAGTGGAGCTCTCTAGGAATATGAGATAAGAATTGTAAATCTAAGGAATGATAGGATGGGGAGCTGATTGAAATTGTAATTATTTCTCCTCTTTAAGCAACAAAAAAGGATTTATCACAACCAAAACTTTTGATCTTCAAATCTCACCACTAAGATGTAATTTCAATAAATAGATCGTACATGGATGCATCATCCATAAGAATATGATTCTATTGTGTAAAATAATAACATTTTTTTTTTCTCGAAACATGATGATATGGAGAAAAATTATTAACACTCCTTTTTTTTATTAATTATTATGGTATATAGAAAATTGATTAATAGAGAAAAATAATAATAATAATGACAAGTGGAACATATCATGGAAAATATTTTTACTCTTCAATTGTAAAAGTGAAAGAAATTTCATTTCAAATTGGAGTATTTTTTTATTTTAAATTTCATTTGGATAGAAAATAATTTTATGCCTTTCTATGACAAGCTAGAGAGCTCTTGAAGGACAATGAAGACTTCAAATTTGAAGGTTTATCAAAATGTGTGAGAGATGGTGGGAGTGAGGGATCCAACTCCAACACCTAAAGAGTCAAAGATTGTGGGATTAAGAGTTAGAAATTGTGGGATTGAGTGGTCCCACTACGTCACCTAAAGAGCCTTAATAGTCCCTAGTCTTAAGGATATTATTTTTTGGTCATTGTCTAATTATTGGGGTTTTTGTTAGAATTAGGCAAAACTATTTTTATTTGGATCATGTTTTTGTTACTCAAGATTTATTGTTGTCATTTAAAACTTGTTTTTAAATATAAAAATAGATTTAGTGTGTTAAAAAAAACTGTTAGAATACTCAAATTACTCAAAATTCCTATGATGACAGCTTCCCAAGTTTGGTTAAATTTCTCAATTCCTATAATGGCAACTTCCCAAGGTTGGTTAAATTACTCAATTCCTATAATGGCAACTTCCCAGGGTTGATTTGTATATGAAACATAACTTAGCCAAAATTCCTTTATTGACAACTTCCCAAGGTTAACTATTTGTGTAGGGAACATAACTTAGATTCAGTTTGTTAAAAAAAGCTCTTCGAATATTCAAATTACTCAAAATTCCTATAATGGCAACTTCCCAAAATTGGATAAAATTACTCAATTCCTATAATGGCAACTTCCCAAGGTTGGTTAAATTACTCAATTCCTATAATGACAACTTCCCAAGGTTGGTTTGTGTAAGTAATATAACTTACTCAAAATTCCTTTACTAACAACTTCCCAAGGTCAATTGTTTTTGTAAGGAACATAACTTAGATTCAATGTGTTAAAAGAAAACTCTTGGAATATTAAAATTATTCAAAATTCCTAGAATGACAACTTCCCAAAGTTGGTTAAATTACTCAATTCCTATAATGGCAACTTCCCAAAGTTGGTTAGATTACTCAATTCCTATAATGGCAACTTCCCAAGGCTGGTTTGTGTAAGAAATATAACTTACTTAAAAATTCTTTACTGACAACTTCCCAAGGTCAATTGTTTAAGGAACATAGCTTAGATTCAGTGTGTTAAAAAAAACTCCTCGACTATTCAAATTACTCAAAATTCATATAATGACAACTTCTCAAGATTACTTAAATTACTCAATTTCTATAATAGAAACTTCCCAAAGTTAGTTAAATTACTCAATTTTTATAATGACAACATTGGAAAGTTGGCTTGTGTAAGAAACATAACTTACTCAAAATTCTTTTATTGACAACTTCCCACGGTCAATGGTTCAAGGCACGTAACTCATGTCTGGAGGACAATTAGGCAATCCTCAGCCATTTAATAACTCAGGTTGTTTCCAGAGGTATCAAGCCAGCCATGTGCAGGGAATTGTCAGCTACAGGCAGCAGTGTTATAGACATTTTTGGGCACTTCAACCCCAATCATAAATGTCCATAAAATGAGTGCTCCTAAGTCCCTAAAAGTGTTGCTTCACTGCCTAAAGGAACAAGGTCAGCTGATTACATCATCTCCCAGAAGTTCTCCACTAAAAACTGCTCATAAATGGTCAAAACTGGATCATACTGAAAACCCAGTGCAGAGGGTGCAATGCATATCACCTTCCGAGTGTACAAGGTGCAATCCATACTGGATTGCTCCTCTGTGGGGTGTGATGGTCGGCAATGGACAAATGGTAGGGACAAAATGTGAGGTGGAAGATCATGGAATCTTCCATAAGATTCCCCTCTGACACTTGCCTCTCTGTTTTCGACCAGGGATGAGTAAGATATCATCATTCTCCAAGTGGAAGTAGGAGCTATCAGAGAGAGGACACTAATCAAGACCCCAGAAGATGACTCACCTCCCTGTAATCATCTATATATGGATCCCTCATCATAGAGATCCAGAGGCTGGAATTTTGTATCTTATAGAGAAGTGTTGTTGGGTTTTTGGTGTATATTCATAGTGTTGGGTGATCTAAGCTTTACTTGGGGTGAAGAAGGGCTTTATAGCTAGAGGATGATGTTGGGTCAGAACATATGGTTGTAATCCTCTTGCTACTTTTTATCTTAATAAAGCTATTCAAGTTCTCCTCCATATTCTTGTATGTTTACTTATATATGCATTTGTATGGTTAACACACATTTGATCCTGTGTTATTTATGAATATAGATCTTTGTTCTTCGATAGTAGTATGTTGATGTGATTCCACAGGTGCTCTTTGAAGATGGGAAGACGAAGAAGAAGCGGCAAAGATCTATCAGGAAGGAGAGGAAATCAAGCGCAAGACTAAGGTTGGTCTCCTTGTTCCACTCCTATCAATTTTCATAAAGGAAAGTGAAAATAGACTTTACTTGTTTGTTTCTAAGATAGATACCAGTCTTAGTGGAAATAGTAGCATCCGAGTGGACACTATTCCCAGTAACAATCCCCACATCCATAAAGCATTTGCAAAGATATCTTGGGTTGACAAGGTATTATTGCAAGTTTGTTAGAATTATGGGAGAATAACAACACCTCTAACAACATTACTGAAGAAAGATGCATTTTGTTGGACTCCAAAAGAAACGAAGGCCTTTGAACATCTTAAAGAAGAAATGTGCCAAGCACCTATATTATCTATGCCAGATTTCACAAAAACCTTTATTGTGGAATGTGATGGCTCGGGAAATGGAATTGGTGTTGTTTTAATGCAAGAAGGAAGACCCATTTCTTTCGAAAGTCATCCAATCAAAGGAACGTAATTAAACAAAGCTATTTATGAGAAGGAAATATTGGCAATACTACATGCACTTAAGAAATGGTGACCTTACCTAATGGGAAGACACTTCAAGGTAAAAATGGATCATGATAGCCTTAAATACTTTTTAGAACAAATATTATCTTCAGAAGAGCAGTAAAAATGGGTCACAAAGATGTTGGGTTATGACTTTGAAATCATCTACAAAAGAAGGAAGAAAAATGTTGTTGCAGATGCAATGTCAAGAAAGGATGAGGATGTGGAAGCATTGTTTTGTGTCATTTCTATTATCCAACCAGATTGGATAAACGAAGCAAGGGATGAATGGAAGAATGACAAAGAAATGTGGGCACTAATTCAAAAGTTGCAGCAAGATCCCAGAACATCTAATACATTTAGCTGGAAAAATGATTTCTTATGGTACAAATATCACTTATACCTCTATAAGAATTCCCAACTCAAACAAAATATTCTTCTGGAATTGCACACCTCTCCCTTGGGAGGGCACTTAGGATTTTTTAAAAATTACCACAGGGTTAAGAAGGAATTTTTTTGGGATGGCCTTAAATATGATATTCAAAATATTTTGGTAGAATGTTTGGTTTGCAAACAAAATAAAGTTGAGACAATTAAGACCTCGAGTTTGTTACAACCTTTATCCATTCCAAGTTAACACTGAGAGGAGGTTTGAATGGATTTTATCATGTTTTTACCCAAGTTCGAAGGAAAGAGTGTCATCATAGTGGTAGTTGATAAATTTACCAAGTATGTACGCTTTTGTGCATGATCTCGTCAATTTAAATCCAGTACAGTTGCTATTTCATTTGTGGAAACAATTCAAAAGCTACATGGAAACCCAAAGATTATTAAGCAATAGAGATCCCATTTTCACTGCAAATTTTTGGAGAAAATATTTTCTTGTCTGGGTACTCAGTTAGCTCATAGGTCATCTTATCATCCCCAATATGATGGGCAAACTAATATAATGAACCAATGTTTGGAATGATATCTTAGTTGCTTTTTCTATTATAAAAAAACACAATGGGTTGAGTGGTTGCCTTTGGCTGAATGGTGGTATAACACTTCCTTCCATACTACAACAAAAATGACCCCATTTATGGAACTTTATGGATATCATCCACCATCCATTACATCATATTTAAGAGAAAATTCTAAGGTTCAAGAAGTGGAAGATCACATCAAGCATAAAAAAAAATCTCTCCAACTGTTAAACGATAACCTCACTTTGGCACAGAATAGAATGAAACAACAGGCATATCCTTATCAAAGTGAAATAAGTTTTGATGTAGGCAACTGGGTATTTCTATGACTACAACCATACAAACAAATGTCCCTCAAGTAAGCTAAGAAGGATAATAAATTATCACCAAAGAATTATGGTCTGTACAAGGTGTTGCAAAACATTGGTACTATGGCATACAAATTGGAGCTTCCTGCATCTTCCTAAGTGCACCCATTTTTCCATGTGGAATTGTTAAAAAAGGTTATAGGTGACAAGCTCCTAGTTCAACAATATTGACAAAATTTGACGAGGAAGGAAAAATCATATTGGAAGCTATAGCAGTCATAGAAATAAGAAATCAACATCTATGAAGTCGGTCAATTTTAGAGTATCTCATCAAGTGGAAGAACTTACCCATTGAAGGTTCCACATGGGAGGATGAGAATTTTATACGGAAGCATCTATAATTGCTCAAGCATTGAGGAAAACACTTTTTTGAAGGAAAGGGGTTTAATAGGTCCCTATATTCCCTTATTATTATTTTCATTGTAGCCCCTTATTATTATTTTTGTGCCCATGTTGTCCCCATATTGTTATTATTGTGCCCCATAGAAACCCACTATTATTATTTTTGTGCCCTTACATTATTATTGTTATGTCAACTCTGATTATATTGTGACCGCTTAGACTCCTATATATAGAAAGGAGGCTTTGTCATTTAAATCATCCAATAATTATTCATTTGTGTAATGTAAAAGAGGTTGCCCCCTCGAAGAGGCTTATTTTGAAGTCGTTGATCTATCATTTCTTCTATTTTGTGATCTAGTTGCATAACATAAAGTTTGTTGTTAACACACCCTATTAACATGCCAATCAGAAAAAGTTTTGAAACCTTTGAATGGTATGAAAATATAATTTCTTATCTTCAAATCTTACAGTGCCTAACTCCCTTGAGAAAATATGAAGAATGTTCATTTAAATTGAAATCTGTAAATTAATTTTATAGAAAAAAAAATATATTGGAAAGATCCAGTAGGAGTTTTATTTAATTGCATTATGCATGATCAAATCGATTGTTTGATAACTCAGTTCCATGATTGGTTTTGTGGAGGGCACTATGCCTAGAATGTCACTACATAGAAAATCTTGAGAGCAAGCTTTTATTGTCCAACTCTATTTGCTAATGTTAATATGAAGATAAGGGCATTCCATATGTACCAAATGTTTGTTGGATAACGTAAATTCATTTCCATACCTTTAAAACCTATCCCTTTGGAGGCCCCTTTTAAAAAATGGGGAATGGATTTTATTTGGGAAATACATCCTCACAGTAGCATCAACATCGTTGGATATTGATTGCTACTAATTACTTCACAAAGTGGGTAGAAGCCATACACATTAAGTAAACCAAGGATACAGCTGTAATGAACTTTCTAGTTGAAAATTTTTCTCGCAGTTTGGTTATCCTCAAAAAATCATTTCTAACAACACAAAACCTTTCTACTCAACCATATTTCTCAATTTCTGTGACAATTATAATATCGACCTCGAAAATTCAACAACCTATTATCCTCAAGGTAATGGGCTAACTGAATCAACAAATAAGAATATTATGAAAATTTTAAAGAAAACAATTTATTTGAAGAAAATAAATTGGCATGTCACACTAAAATATGCCCTTTGGGCTAATAGAATGACTACCAAAAAATCAATTGTATATCTCCTTTTCATTTGGAATATGGCATAGACATTGGCATACCACTATATTTAAGAAATAAATTAATGAAACTTCTGCAAGAAATAAACGAAGAACCTAATGATTTACAAAGGATAATTAATCAATTGATTTATGTTCAACAAGAGAGAGAAAAAGTATACAATAGCATAACCAAAATTAGGCAAATGTCAAAAAATTATTTGACAAGAAAACCAAAGAGAGAAATTT
This sequence comes from Pinus taeda, assembly GCA_000404065.3. Taxonomy (NCBI): domain Eukaryota; kingdom Viridiplantae; phylum Streptophyta; class Pinopsida; order Pinales; family Pinaceae; genus Pinus; species Pinus taeda. The sequence continues at coordinate 52,317 of APFE030862335.1, forward strand.
TCTCCCTAGAGGCTTATTATTAAAATGGGATAAGAGAAGTGAAGATCTCGGGAAGCACGATAAATTCAACAATATTTGGCTTGGTTCATTTATTTTTGACAAGGTTGAAGGAGAAAATTACTTCTCTCTTAAAAAGTTTGATGACAAGGTAATTAGCCCTCTAGTTAATGGCGAGTTCCTCAAACATTATTTTAGAAAAAAAAAAGTTATATATATAATATATTATATATATATATATTATTAAAAAAATAAATATTATATATTAATTATATATATATATATTAAATATATCTATATATATATTATATATATATATATTATATAATAAAGGATATAATATATAAATATATATATAATAATATATATATATTTAATAAATCAATACTAATAATAATAATAAATAAATGAAAATATGTACAATAATGATAATGAATAATAATGAAATTTAATATATCTATTAAAAAATAATCGAACTTTTGTTTGCCACAACTATGATAGTCAAGGGACTAATCACCTGTTAATATTTTGAATTCATTATTTACACATGGCCTTTTTAATCAAAAATTAACTACACTCTTAGGTCTATTAGAAAATTATCAACATTGTTCTCTATGTTTTGTTCAACTTTGGTGCTATTCATTGCTTGAAATATTAACTATGGGTTGTGAACCATTTCTTTTCCCCGCATGATATATTTCATCGCCACTTATACCATGCCTGGGATAATTGCTTATACCTTCTTGGGGTGGGGTATGCTAACAACTCTATCGGGGATATGGATGCCCATTAGCAACAGAGAAATGTTAGTGGCATTGGGTTTTCCCAATGTGTGATCTTCCCACCCCTTTATGCAGTGGTCACTCCAATGGGGTATGATAACAACTCCGCAAGGGTTATGGATGCCCACTAGAAGTGGAGCAATGTTAGTGGCCTTCGGTTTTCTTGGTGTGAAATCTTCCCATCTTTCTAAACAAAAGGTAAAATCCGAACATTCGTAAATATAAAATATAATCAATTAGATAATGTTCTAAAAAAGATACATAATGGAGGATCGTTGCCATAAGGTCAAATAAGGAATACATAGGTCACATCTACTATGGCATGGTGAATGACTCCATTGGGGCTATGGACGCTTTCTAGCAACAAATCAACATTCAACATGAAATATCATGGCCAAGGTGTTTCGAAAAATGGTCATTATTCATTACGTTTATAGTCCTTATATCAAAATCCTTCAGCGTGATAGCTACCACTTTATATGTTATTTTAACTAATAGTGTTTCTTTCTGCTATGACACTTATGCAAAGTTTCAAAACACAAATATATATAACTAGCTTTGTCTTATATATTGATTTGAAAAATATTATACTAGCATAATTCATTGATTATTAATTAGTTTTTCACCTATATAATAGATAAGCATTAACAATTTCTCAACAAAATTCAAGCAGATATTCATAATATGTGTACACACATATGTATAGGTAGCATAATAGTTAAACAATATCACCCATTTACACGTTCCTTGTCCAAAATTTATGATTTTATTGACGGTGTTGGACCCACTAACATTCAAGGGGTCTCCTTGATATCTGATCCCAATTAGACATCACACCATTTGGGATAGGAGCCCCATCCTAAATATGGCTAGGTTGTTGGTTTCTTAAAGATTTTCCTTGGCTCTAACAATCAACAAGAGAGAGGAATGAAAATGTACCTTCAAAAAGAAAGTGAGTGTGTTTGGTGAGTGTTCGGTTGTAAGTGTGTCAAGGTTCTTCTAATATGGAGGGAGAAAATAAAGTAAGGCTCTAAGAGAGAGGTAATAGTACCATCCTAGTAGAGACACACGTAACCAAGAAGGATCCATCTAATGTCTAGTGGAATAGTCCACAAATATGCAATAGTCAATACAACCAATCAACATGAGAGATTTGTCTAATATCCTACAAAATATTCCACAAGGACATGACAACAATAGTAACCATTAAAACACATTTTCAATATGATAAGTACTAAAATAACTAAAATATTTCAATTACTTTAGCATAGATGAAAGAAAACATGAATTACAAACATCCACAAAATGTCTTCCAAATATTCATAATCCATGCATGAATAAAGTATTGTCCATGAAGCTTCTTATATTAAGTAAAATTTCCAAGACACATGTATACAATGAACATCACTAGCTCCAATATTAGAGCGTTGGAGCCACTCCCTGCTCTCTAAAAGAACTAGATTGTCTCTCCAATGCCTTGCAGGAGGAGCCAAGGTGAAAAGTCATCTGCTCATACAATGAGGGTGTATATATAACTAATGAGGTGATGATTCACCTTCCTTATGACTCTTTGACTACCCTACTGATAGTTTTACTTCCTATGCTTTTTGACCTTACATGACTCTTCATATTTTAAATGTGTCATTTGGACTTCCAATTTAAAATATAGCTTGAATAGATAATTATATAATCCACAATAATGATGTGGCATATGAAATCTCATGACATGAAACTACTGAAATGGAATGCTTAAGGACATGGCAATGTCAAACCACTTCTGTTGTTGCTTTCTGCATGTCTTCATGCATATGCTTTTCTATCCACCTCCTTATGGCTTAGAGGTAGTCTTCAATGATATCAAGTCTTGAGCTATGGTCGCACACTGCTTTACCCTTTTGTATTCTCTTGATTTATCAGCTTGTATAATCAACTAAAAATATGTCCTTTAGCATGTTTCCCTTCTTCATCTCCTTCATTGTCATTCTATCATGGTATGGTCAGGTACTTGCATCTGCAATTCACTCAAGATGAGACAACATTATTCTGTTAAAGCCCCAGTCTAATATGGTACCTGCTGATCCATTGACTGAGCCACAACCAGATGGTAGGCTGGGAGGGAGGCTCAATGATTGTGCAATTGTGCAACTCAGGAAATTAGGGGTGAAGCTTGAACCTTGAGAGTGCACAATGCACAGTTCAGGCTAAACTGAGGAAGAAAATTGCACAGTCTAGGAGATCAATCTGACAAGATGAGGGGATGGGTACTGGTTCATCCTATTGCATAGTTTGAGAAGGAAAAGGAGGTTGGGTAAATGCACAATTGTGCAACTCAAGAGATCAAGGGTTGAGCTTGAGCTCAAACACTGCGCAATGCATAGTTAAGGCCAGGATGGAGGGTTGGATTGTGCAGTTCTAGGGGCCAAGGTCTAGTCTTGAGCACTGGAACTACACATTTCATAGTCTTGGGAGGCAAGAACTATGCATTGTGTAGTGTGAAGGGACAAGACTGCAGTTTGAGGGTTGGAACTACACAATGTTCTAGGAATTTCCAAAAATTGGCAAAGTGTGGGATTAGTGAAGTAATGTGATCAATGACATGACTTGACTGTGACCACACACTTAGAACACTTGATGAAGCAAAAACATATATCATCCATGACACATGAACCACACACTTCCCTGAGTGCGACAACTTTGTGATGACTTATGACAAGTGTGAAACCAAAGATACACTTTGTGATGACACTTGTGTGAAAATGCTTAAAACTTTGTGAATGAGTGTGATGAATGTTTACATGGTTAGATCAACTCATTCAAACAAATATAACCCCTTGAAACAAGAAAACAAGCTTATACACATTATGCAACAACTAACATGTGAAAATACGACATTTTTCCTTTCTTATAAAAGGGACCAAAACACTTAAAGAAAAAACATGAAATGGACTTCAATGTTTGCAATGAAAATATACAAGACCAAGGTAGGCTCTGAAATTTGGTGCTGGCCAAAATTTTGGAGGGTGTTGTAGCAGCAAAAACACTTGGCAACACACTGGTGGAATTCTGGCTTCTTTGTCTAGGTTAATGTTTTTGTGCAGGGTCTCATTTATTCAGGGAGTATTGATTCATCATGTAGATCACTTTGGCTTCCCCACTTACCCTATGAATAAACAGTGTCCCCTTTGTGCCTTTATTGATTTAACACAACATAAGGTTCATCCATATCATAATGTTTAAAATTAAAAAGGGTAGTGAAGTTCACGAGCTTTAGATTTTTAGAGTATAGTTTTTCACCTCTCATGTTGCTTCGTTGCTAGCAGGAATGGATAGTACCCTAACATAGTCACTACAAGAACACAAAAATTTCTTTGTTGCCAATGAGCTTGGGTAGTACCCTGGTGGAGTTTCCTACTTCACCTCTCTATGCAAGAAGGTTTTATCTTCTTTTTCCTTTATTTATATATTTAAGAGGATCATGCATTGACACTTATTCATTTTGTGGGTGGAAGAGGGATCTTGACTTATTGAGATCAGGAGAGGTTATTCCTTTAGAGAAGCATATAGAGACCTTTGATTTAGGTTTTGCTCATTTATATTTTTTCCCCTTTTCCTCATCTACTGATTGGATAAGCGTGAAAACATCGAAACGTAAGAACCAAGTGTGGCATAAGGTTTCCACAATAGACACAAGGATCATGGTTTGGAAAAAAATCTACTTATGGATGGATCATATTTTTTTTTGGAACTACATTAACCAAAATATGTTAAACATAAAAAATAAGGGTGACAAAAGTTAGCCAAATGTTGTGGTGTGATAAGACTCTTTTTAGTTCAGCCACACTCAAATAAGCCAGAAAACACGTTCACACATGACACTTAATTACACAAAAGAAAACAAAATGAGATCAATAAATAAACAAATAAGAAAAGAAATTATGTACATAATGTAGGGTACAACCCCAATTAAAGTAGTATTTTAAGTCTTAGCCATTAACATGAAGAGAGTCAATCCTCCCATCTAGTGATTAGATAAAATGTGTTTTGGCCAACCTTTTCATGTATAGTAAATGTTTTGATCCATAGGGATTGGAACTTAGAGTGTTTTCCTTTGTCCTCGTGGGATTTGTTTCACTTCAACACTAAGTCACCCACACTAAATTCATTCTTCTTGACAGACTTCTTGTTGAACCGCCTCTTGATATGACTCTGGTGAGTGAAAAAGTTTCTTTTTCTTTTTTCCTTTCTTCCTACAGCTTGTGAAGAGTGTCTATCTTACACTGAACTAATAAGCATAGCTTTCCATAGGATTCTTGTGAAAGTTGAAGTGTAGGAAAGTATAGGTTTGGGGGTAGGAAGGCTTCTTTTCCATACACAGGAATTAAGGAGAGGTGTTTAGAGAAGGTTTTTTCGTGACTCGGTCAACCCATAAAGCATTCACCAAAGCGGAGTGCCAGTTCCTCTATTTAGAGAAAATGGCCTTCTTGATAATGCAAATGAGGTTTCCGTTTGTAGACTCAGAAATACCATTTCCCTGTAGATACTAGTTATTTTTCAATATTATTCCATTTTCCAATGAAAAATCATATAATTTTAACGATGAGAAATATGTTGCATTGTCAAAAAAAAGTGAAGTCAAAATGTCAAACCAGGAAATTATATTTTGCTTAAGGAAGTTGGTGCCTTCTTGATCATTCACATGTTTCAGTGGAATTGCTTCTATCCACCTCGTTAAGTATTATGTAGTAGTGAAGATGTTGTGGTGTTGCTTTGATGAGTGCGGAAAAAATTCACAAATCACATATAAGCCCCATTGTTGAAATGGTCCTTTCACTACAATAGGTTGCAAAGGGGTGATTGACTTCTTTCCTCTGCCGACACACCTTTGACAGACTAGACACTTGAGGGCATATGCATGAGAATCTTTGCATAATGTGAGCCACTTGAAATTGACCTGGATAACCTTGTGTGTAGTTGTGTTACTTGCAAAGTGTTCCCTAGATGATCCATTGTGGAGATCACACAATACTTTCTATGAATTGTGCGCTTCCAAGCATCTGAGAAAAACTCTGTTACAGTGGTTCCTAAAAAGCACCCCATGCACCAACTCATAAGATAATGATTTTAAGTTGAGTGCTCTCTTCTTCTGTTCAGATAAGTGAGAGGGAAAGGTGTCATGCTTGAGATACTAGCATACATTTGTGTACCAAGAGTTCGCAATAGTAGTGGGGGAAGATCACTTAACATTATACATTTCGATTTCATTCTCCCTACTAGATGAATCTTCTTCTTTCACATCTACTAATTTTTCTGTTAGCCAAAAAGGACCATGGCCCTTGATTATATCAAATGGCTTGAATTATAAGTCATACTCTCATAAACCAATCATCTAGTTCACTTTTCTCTCACCCATGTCTTGCTAAACAAACAATGATCGAAATGTTGGCTGTGACACAAAGATAATGTAATGGTTCTTTAAGAGATAAGGCCAGAAGTTCTTCACCACCTTATAAACTACATATCCCTACTTATCAATGGTGGGGTAGTTGAATTTGGGACCTTTAACTCTTGCATTCATGAAAGAAATTGGCCACTCATTATTCTAACCATTCTTCTGAGTAAGCACTGTGATAAGAGAAGTATCAAAAGAGAAAGTGTAGAGCATAAAATATTTGCTGAGATCTATGCTATATAAAGTGGGTGCTTTTGCAATGGCTTCCTTAATACAAGAGAACGTGTCCTTTTCCCTTTTATCCCATTTATATTATTGCATCCTTCTTCACCATCTCTTGCTTGGGTTTAACAATCTGAGCATAATCAGAGATAAACTTGCAGAGGAAGTTAATCTTCCCAATGAAGGATTGTATAGATTTATTATTGGTCGGGAAGAAAATATACGTGATGGTTTTGACCCTCTTAGGGTTTTCCTTAATCCCATTCTTTGAGATAATTTGAACCAAGATATTTCCCTCGAACACTGCGAAAATGCTCTTTTTGGGATTAAGCGATATCTTGTATTTACGGAATCACTCGAAAATTTTCTTCACATCACGTAGGTGGTTATATATCCTTTTATAAAACATTGTAACATTATCCAAATAGATCACTATGCTCTGCCTGACGAGTCAATGAAATGTGATGTCCATGGTGCATTGAAATGTCGCACTGACATTGAACAACCTAAATGACATTCTTCTAAATGAGGACATGCTCCACTTTGTGCAGAATGGTTTTTTGAGACTATCAAGCTCTGAGACCAACCTTGTTGTAACTAGAATATCCTTCTAACAAAGAAAATATCTCTGACCCCGGTATTGTCCGCAATATCTACTCCATAGACGATATAGGGTAGTTATCTTTGTCTGAGGTGCAATTCAAGTTGCGGAAATCTACACATAAGCAGATTTTGCCGGAATTCTTCCTTACTAGGACCAGATTTGATACCCACATAGAATGTCACATTTCATATATGATTTGAACATCCAACAACTTCCTTAACTCCTTTCATAGCTTTTGTTGGAAAGGCTTGGTTGCTTCTTTGATTGGAAAAACATGTTGGATTATTCATGTGCTATAAGTTTTTAGCTCATCATACATCAATGTGAAAACATCTAGGTACTGATCTAATAAGCGAATGAAATATTGTCACTCCTTTGGTGTACAACATCTACTGAGATTGAAAAATTTCAGATATTTCTCTATTCCAAGATTTATTTTCTCGTGTGAAGATTTTGAGCTATCGATTTTTGCATTGACTGGCACTAGGAAGTGGTTCTGCAGGTCATACAACTTCTCCAGTGATACCACGTGTTGGGAAGGGGTCCCATAGGGTCATTTTTGGGGTTAAAAGCCCAATTTTTGGGGCATACAACCCAAGTTTTGTATAATAAATGTAAAGTATCCACATTTTGTGGTCGTCGAGTGGGAAGATATAAAGATTCAACAAGGGCTTCTGCCCTTCTTTTATGTAACTTGTGTTGGCTTTAAGAGATTCACCCATGGTCCGTGGACCATGGGATTATATAAAAAGGGAATTCTTAGAAGAGTTTAAGGCAGTTCAATTCAGTTGAGCCTTGATATGTCTTGAGTCCTTGATGGTTTTGTGAGAGCTAAGAGTGAAGAGTCTTAGCATAGGAAAGAGGCTCTATAGCTGTGTGCATAGAGGCCTAGGGTAGAAGTCCGTAGTTGAGCGCGCGGACCCTTGCAACTATGTGCGTAGGGATGTTAGAGTCTGTAAAATAAGATCTGAAGCATAAATAAAGAGAATTATTCTGGAATTATATGTGTATTATGTGTTTTACTTCTGCATATGATTATGTTATGATGAATACTGGGTTTATGTTTTAATGCTGTATTGATGTGCGAATCCATATGTTTTGCTTTCTTATATGAATGCAAGTTAGAATATTTATTTACGTGAAGATCATCTTAATGCATGTGATGTTATTCAATACTTAAGCTAATATGGGTAAAAATAGAAGTAAAGAGTAATTATAGAGGTGCATAAGTGCTTGATCCACATATTTAGGGTACGCGAACGACGATTGTAGACCTTCACAGAGGTCCGAAGGATGAATAAGAGAAGTATATCGATAAGCCATAAAAGGCTTATTGACCTGCGTGAAGGAAGGTTTAGGGTATAAAACGACATCACTACCATCTCTGGGTGCAGAAACTTGGTTCTTGCACCCCCCCATATTGCTTTGGGTGAGACTTAAGTCCACGCTCCATGGATTGATTCTGAAAGGGATAGTAGTGTAGGGATTTGCTTGGGTAATTAACACTAAACCTGGGTGAGGACCCATTAATCCAACAAATGGTTCTGTTGCCAGGACCGGGATCTGCATAAAGAGATGTGTGATGTCGCATCACTGGAATCCAACTAAGAAGGAGATCAAAGGTTGGTTGGATAGAAAGATCCATGAATTCACAGTGCAAGAGAATAGGAATCCACAATTGATGAAACAACAATGGTTGGACATATATCTATACACAGATATAAATGTAATCTTCTTTTTTTCCTTCCCGCTCGAATTATATGAGTTGATTGTGAAATTAGCAGACGACCAAGGAAGGTGGAGACTTGACGGTTCGATAGTTTGGACCCCAGAGTTAGTGTGGAGATTGGAAGCCTCTGAAGACAAGATCATATGCGATGTCAATCATTGGCTCGATGGTATCATAAGAGTATTCGTGATAGAGTTCGCAGTTGATACTTCGGTTAGTTACAACAAAGCAGAGTGCTCCTTCTTTAAGGGACCACGAGGTAAGTATTTAAGGTCTTTAAATACTTGGATTAAGATGATCTTGTGTGAAAAGCGGGTTATGCAGCTACCTTGATGTTTGGATCTATGTGAAGTAGAAATATCTTCAGGGATAGAGGGAAAATAGGCCTTGAACATAGCCTGCTGATTGGACCTCCTCTGAGTGATGACAAGGAAGCAGCACAAGCTTCTCCATAGAGCACTATTCAACAGATAAGACAAGGGTTCCCACGAATACCCCATACACCCACACCACCTCCATATTCACCTCCATCACATATGCCTTCACCCACACCACCACCACCATCCAATATGGTGAATTCAATAAAATTGCCTGTGTTCAAGAGGTCGGGAACTAAGGACTTAGACCAATTTTGGTTCGTCACGAAGCCTGTATGGGAAGCTCAGGGTATTACAAATGATCAAATGAAGAAAGAAACATTGGTCACTACTTTGTAGGAACGTGCACTAACATGGTACATTAATTACTACACTGGTAATATGATGTCTGCATTAGCAAATATTCAAACCGTGCTGAATAAGGAATTCAACAGGCCCAAATCTGAAGCACAACCAATTGTGGGATTCAAGAAATCATGATGAAGCCTGGCGAGACACCTTGGGATTTGGATTAGAGGTTGAAGTGCATAATCCGTGAAGCCAACATGAATCTTATGGATGGCAACACCACGAATTGTTTGTGGCTTTGCTCTTGCCTCATCTAACAGTTGCTTTGTCACAACAAAATATTGGAACATAGGCAGAAGCCCTAGAGATTGCATGAGACACCGATGCAAGATGCTAATTTTGTTGGCATTATGGTTCTGGTATGATTATATGTTTCAGAGGTTGTACTTGATGGCAACACCCATGGCATGGCTCTCATGTTGATGAAAAATAAAGAAGTACGCAGGAGAACAGTTCAGGAGGTGCGTACCCGCAGTTATACCGTGCAGGGACCGCGTCCAAATACGCGGGTCACCCATTCATGGGGTGCGTACCCCAGTGCACACATTCCAAGGCAGTTAAGCGCCCACCCGTGGGGTTTCTCATGGTATTTAGCCAACAGTATTGGGTTATCATGGTTTTTGGTTCGTGGTATTGATTATTTTATTATGATTATTGAGCCCCATGATCCTTGATTTGAGGAAGAGCTTGCCTATATAAAGCAAAGGAGATCATTTGGCCTGTGCATCTTTTTTGTGTAATTGAATATCTTAAGATCTGATTTATTTGGGTTCTTGGTCTTAAAAGATTGATCTATAAAGGAGAAAGTCAGAAGCGAATCTGCGAAGGGTGATCTCTTGAACGCGAGTTCAGATCTGAGCATCTGATTTTATTTCAGCCCTTGGTCGAGGTACGCAGAGGCGCCGAAGGCTTAGTGCGTGGGTACGCAGAGGCGCCGAAGGTTTACTGCGTGGGTACGCAGGAGCGCCGAAGGTTCAGTGCGTGGGTGCGCAGGGGCGGCAAAGGTTCAGTGCGTGGGTACGCAGGGCGACTGTGGTTCAGGTGCATGCTTTCTGCAGCAGCACGCGGCGCGCTTATTCTCTTGGGTGCGTACCTTTGGTGAAAGTACGCGGCGCGATAGTGCAATTGGGTGCGTACTGTACACAGATCAGTGAAAGGAGAAGTGCGTGGGCACGCAGTTCAGCAGAAGAAGATCTGCGGGTGTACGCAGTGAGACAGACGGTGAAGTGCGTAGCAACGCAGGCCAGTAAAAAGAAAGCTGCGTATCTGATTTAAGATCTTCTGTTGGTTGAATTTTTCTGTTGATAAGATGTTCTAGTTTCTGTTCTGTTGATCTGGTTACTACAGCTGTCTGTATAAGTTTACATGTACTTAATGTATATGGATCCAGTTTGAAAATTTATGAAAAGTGGTCCTTGAAAAGAAGTAGGGGGGTTGTATCTCCCTTCCAGGAGAGACTGGAAAACGAGAGAGAGTTGTAGCTCTCTGCAGGTTGCAGCCTGCGTATGGTAAAGGACTGCACCAGTACAAAACCATTGTAAAAGGAGTTTCTAATTTGAAAGAAGATAGAGACATATTGCAGCAGGTGGTTTTCACCCACATTGGGTTTCCACCTTATATCTGGTGTTCTTTGATGTAACTGTCTGCTTTTCTTGTTCATGCTCATTATTTATGGTATTGGTATGCA